>SJYC01121509.1:0-102527 GCA_006408675.1 Madoqua kirkii
AACAACAGGTTTGAACTGTATAGGTCCCCTTATACATGAATACTTTTTCAATAAATATATGTATACTATATAAATATATTTCTTCCTATGTTATTCTTTTTTTTAAATTTTATTTTTACTTTATTCTACTTTACAGTACTGTATTGGTTTTGCCATACACTGACATGGATCAGCCACAGGTGTACACAAGCTTCCTAAACTTCTATCTTCCTCTCTGTAAGGATATAGTATGTAGTACATATAACATACAAAATATGTTTTAGTCAACTGTTTGTTACTGGTAAGGCTTCTTGTCAACAGCAGACTGTTAGTAGTTAAGGTTGGTTTGTTTATTTGTTTTTTTTTCTAGTAGTAGTAGTAGTTAAGTTTTTGAGGAGTTAAAAGTTGTGAATTTTCATCTTCACTGGGGGTCAGTGCCCCTGTTCTTTGCATTTTTCAAGGATCTACTGTGTGAAGTTAAAGTCTGTGTCTGATATCTCCATTTTGAAGGTCTCTTAAGGCTTTGTTTCTATAATTTATTATTTTTCTTGACTTTGTAAAATGTTGCTCACTCTATTTGTAGCTAGTGATTGTTATAGTTGGGTTCAGGATATAGAAAGGCTTTCCTGGTGGCTCAGACGATAAAGAATCTGCCTACAATGTGGGAGACTCAGGTTTGATCCCTGAGCTGGGAAGATCCCCTGGAATAAGGGAATGGCTACCCATCCAAGTATTTTTGCCTGGAGAATTCCATGAACAAAAGAGTCTGGTGGGCTACAGTCCATGGAGTTGCAAAGAGATGGACTTGACTGAGCAGCTAAAACTTTCATGCTTTTTTCAGGACATAATATATGAAATGATTTAGAGATAATGTGGAGTCTAAAGTGTGTATATGTTTTATCATCTTTGCAGAAGAGAGACATTTTTTTTTCCTTACAGAAAGGAGGGGCACTAGCCATCTGAATCACCTTAATACTGTTAGAACCAGAAATGATACCAATCTGAGGTTTAGGTTCTGAAATCTGATCAGTTTCCTAGTCCACTTTTCTGTTGCTAAGATGTCGATCTTCCTGTCTTCCTTTGTGTAGTCCAGACTCTAACCCATGTTACTTTGTCACTGTGATTGTCCAAAGCTCTGCTCAACTTCTCAGTGTGCAGTTACAGTATCAGCAGACAATCTGGGCATGAGTAGCCCCCAATATTCTACTCAGTTATCTATCTTTCCTTTATCTTGCAGATATTGGCTTACAATTCTTCGCTTTTATTTATTTATTAGCTCTGTGAGAACTCGAATGAGTTTTTAAAATAATTTTTTCTAGTTATAGTTTTGGTAAGAGGGTCAGATTTCCTTGTTTACCACTAGTGAAAACAGTGCTCTGTGCTTAACAGGACTTAGACTGCAAGAAAGTATCATAGCCTGAGCTGGCATGGAGGGAGTCAGGTTTGAAGATACTGGCAGGATGTGGCTGATTAACTTGTCTAAAATAGAATGCTGTTTAGGGAGAACAGGGAGAGCTAATGTTCACTGGGGCCAGATGGTGGGTGGGTTTCATGTGCACAAATAAAACTTAGGACTTCACTCCATGGGAGAGTGGTAAGACACTTAGGATTCTGGAGTAGAGGAGAAAAATAATGTAGGTGGAATTTTAGAAAAATGAATTTAACAGCATATAGTATGCATGAACTGATGTCACAAAATATTGTATCTGGTACCATGAAAAGTCTCACAGGAAGTATGCTATATTTTGAATACTATCATCAGCTCTTGTGATTGTTCTTGCTCAAATCTTATTTTCTACAGGACATGCCTTGTGTTAGACTTGGGATTCAGAAGTAATTTTGACAAGGTGTTCCCAGTATATACATGCATGCTCAGTTGTGTGTGACCTTTTGCAACCATAGATTATGTTAAAAGTCAAATAGCCACTGGGGAGAGAGAATATTCACTCCCTTACACAATGGAAATCTGAAGACTCCTGAAAATTGATACATGTCTAAGCTATTGATCTGATCTTTGGACTCCTGCAAGTATATGCAAAGAGTCTGCTATAAAAATATTTTTAAAAATCATTAAATATTTATGATATTCAGTGCTTCCCCATTGAAGCATATTTACATTTCACACATTTCTTCCTTCATCAGGGAAATTCCAGTGCTTTGGAGCTGAGAATTTCACAGTCATAAAGAACTTTAGAAATCGTCTAGTTCAACTTCCTTCATTTATAGATTGTTTATGGAATTTATCCAAAGCTATACAACTGGTTAATGAGACAGCTGGAAATATAAACAGTATAATTTGGACAGTATCCTTTTAGAGCATTTTATTCCAAAAAAGATTTTAAGACCTCTAACAGGCTAAATGCAACTATGAATATGTAAATCAGAAGGTTAAATAGCAGATTATTAGTTAATAGAAGTTTTCTCTGGTGGTTCAGTCAGTAGAGTCTGCCTGCACTGTGGGAGATCTGGGTTGCAAAGATCCCCTGGAGAAGGAAATGGCAACCCACTCCAGTATTCTTGCCTGGAGAATCTCATGGACAGAGGAGCCTGGTGGGCTACAGTCAATGGGGTCACAAAGAGATGGACACGACTGAGTGACTAACAGTTTCACTGTCGCTTTCAGTTAATAGACATTAGTAATTTGTAAAATTCTGTATAAAACTATTAATATGTACACCAGAAATGAGCCTCAGGGTACTCCTTGAATAACCTACATAATGTTGTATTTTTCATGCATTTGTCTCTGGTAAAAAAATAAATAAATTTTTTTTTCTTGCCCCTCGTTCTCAAAGGAGTTCATGAATGAGAAAAGATTACGAAGCACAACTATAAGTTCTCAGACAGCTGCATTTACAGTGTGGTATTCATTCATTCAATAGTGTTAGTTTAGTACCTACCCAGGGACAGGTACTCAGAGATGTTAATGGCTCAGAGATTATTTTCTCAGTAAATGGCCCAACATTCTAGTCAGGGTGCAGGTAATGTGACGTGACAAGAAAGTCATACAAACTCCTTATTAGATGATCTGATTCCCAGTTTACTTCTTTGTCTGTCAGATCAAGATCACATTGTTACAGCCTGAATAGAAAACTGAAGCAATTACAGAATTAATCTAATTGAATCCAGGTACAATTTACCAAAAAATCTGCAGACACGATTTCAGATTCCTACCTAAAAGAATATGCTTTACTCATTTTTAGATTTAATATTCAAAACAGTATAAAAACACAGGAATGTCCTAACAAATGGTTGTTAACATTTGTCAGTGTTTTCTTAAATCAATCCATGACTATGTCTTACTGCCTTGTATAAAGTTAGCAAATCAGTCTGTTTTTTCTTAAAGGTAATGGAAAAAAATTATTTTTCTCTAGATGGACTATGGCAATAAAGAACTAATGACTTGCATAGTTAAGCACATCAGAATGGTCATTCAGCAACGTTAACATGCTGGGATGATTTTTAACTGCACTAAGTGGAACATTTTTTAAATCTACAATGTCAGTAGCTGTCAGCTTGTTTGGGTGCCAAACTATCCTAAATTACTAGTTTTATGAAGGTAACAAAAATAACATTAAAACCAAAGCACTTCTAAAGCTTTTCACTGTTTCTACAGACTATGATGATGGAATATATAGCAAATGTGGGTTTAATAATCAGAGTCCGTGAAATTGCAATGCATTTTCTCTCAATAACAATGACATTTTCCTTTATCCTAAGGGTAAAAATATATAGCATAAAAAATAGAATCTCCACTGATGCTCTCATAGAAATTAGCTTCTCAAGGAAGGGCACTGAACTCATGGTAGTGTTCATTTACTCTGAACAGAATTGTCAGGAGATCTACTAGAAATCATGCCAAAGCTTCTGGAAAGATCATTTGTCTTCGGATTACCAAACCTCATGGCATTCTGGAAAACTAAAACCATTGCCTTAGTTCCCAATTTTTATATGTGTTGTGATATAGCATCAGTTTTACTTTTGTAAAATATGGATATCCAATTGTTCAGGCCCCTTGCTGAAAATTATCCTTTCCTTGTTTAATTATCTTGGTGCATGTGTATACACACACAGACATATACATTACCTATATTCTCTGTAAATATTTATAAGTTTATTTGTAACTTTATGGCCTGTCTTCTGTTCCCTTGATGCATATATTAAATAAGATACCATTATGCCTGTGTCACAGTGATTTCAAGTAAATGTTTGACTCCTCCAGGTCTTTTCTCCTTTCTCAGTGCTGTTTGGCTGTATTAGGTCATTTGCATTTCCATTTTTAAAATCAGCTTGTCAATTTTCATAGAAATACTTGCTGAGGTTTTAATGAGATTGCCTGAATCTATAAATCAATTCAGGGAGAATTAATGCCATGATACAATATTAAGTACTCTGATGTATGAGCATAAAGTATAGTTGAAAAATTAAAGAACCAGAAAGCTTGAATGCTCTGGGCAGTTGAACAGTCTGTTAATGGCAGAGATACAGGAAGTCAAGTATACTAGACAATCAGTATAGTGCTGATTTATTTAACCAAACATCCTTAAATGTGCATATTCCATACATGCCCTCAGCTGGCTATTGTCTTATTTGAATGATCTGTCAACTCCTGCCTCTCCAAGTGTTTCTCCCCCCAACTTTTTGAGCCAAATCTGAGACATAATTTCAGTTATAATGTCAAAGTGTTTTTCTTTATGTAGCTGTGCTGTGTGACATCTAAAGGAGGCAGAACACAGTTATCAAGTGAAAGGCTTCAAGAAGCACGGGATCCGAATATCTGTGCTATGATCCTAAGGTGATTAAACAATGAATGAACTGGAGAAAGCTGATGAAACAAATAGTAATGTTTCTGTGTATACTAGTGAAGAGTTTTGCTGCCTACACAGGAATTTCAGACATTACTTCATTTGTTCCTACTTTAGATAGAGGAGCAGAGAGGTAGGGGATGATGAAAATGGTTTACAAATCCCATCATACCAAAGAGCAACATTTTTCAAGGTTGAAAAGTTTGGCAAGATTTTTTTTTTTCTGTAATTCACCTTGCTTGCAATTTATTTATTAGCATCCTGGAAGATCTTAGCTTTTCTATATTATCTTCAGAGAGGTCTTTCTTAATACCTGAAAGAATTTGTTTTGTAATATGTCTTCTGACTTTGGAAGAAACTTGATGAATCAGGTGGTCTCTCTGGACTTCTGTTTAATATATCTCAGATGACTCTTAAGTTCAAAAAAATGGAATACTAAAATTTATTCAATTACTTGAAAAGGGTTAGAAAAGGAGGAACAAAGACCAAATAGAACACATAAAAAAGAAATAAACCAGAAAGGTGTAGACTTATACTCCTCAACCATATCAGCAAGTACATTAAATGTAAATGGACCAAAAATTTCAGTTAAAGGTTATTAGACTGGATTAGAAATGAAAAGGAAGACTCAATTATTTGCTGTTTATAAGGGATTCACGTTAAAAGCAAATACACAGACAAATTGAAAGTTAAAATATAGAAAAAAATACCCATGCAAACACTAATCATTAAAGGATAGGTTAGCTCTAATGATTTCAAACAAAGAAGGCTTCAAGATAAGGAGAGTTACGAGAAATAATTGGGGCCATTTCATAAAGACAAAAGGTCAGTTCCTCAAGAAGACTACATTAATCCATCCTTGATAGTATCTGGCTCACAATCCACCTTCTCTCTACTTTTTTTGTAAGTTTGAATATGAAACAATAAGTAAATATGTTACCAAATGATTCTGAGCGTTGATGCTGTTGCTTTGCATAACACAGCCCTGTGACATATCCCAGACAAATACAAATATGACTCCCAGGGCTTGGAGGAGAGGTCACAAAGACCTGTACAAGAAGGCCTTCTTCACGGGAATGGTGAAGCAGAAAATAAAACAACTCCATATGCAGCAAAATTTTCTAAAACTTCTTTTGAGCAATTGTTTACCAAGTCTCACATTCTATCTTTTCAGTTCTTCACTCCTCAGCCTTTTCTACCCCATGTTCCTCCAATTGCTCTTTTAGGACTATCTACCTCCTTCTTTGGGTTTGTTTCTTCATTTCTGCTTCATTCCATTGACCTTGAAGCTACTTCTGTAGACCCACAACCAAACTCCTCTTCAGAAGGTGAGGGAAGGAGAATGCTTGGCAACACTTATGTTTTATTGCTGATGTCTCTACAAACATCAGATGGACTTAATCAGTGTTCTGGCTTTGAGAACTCCCTGATGTGAGGACCTGATGTGGGTTTGGGTAAACTCCAGGAGTTGGTGATGGACAGGGAGGCCTGACATGCTGCAGTCCATGGGGTCGCAGAGTCCAACATGACTGAGCGACTGAACTGAACTGAGCTGAACTGATGTGAGGACCAGCTATACACAGTAGAGCCAGTTAACTAGGACGAAAAAATCATTGCCCTTTTGCTTCTTTTTTTTTTTTTCATTTCTTATATAATTGTATACATGTTTCAGTGCCATTCTCCCCGATCATTCCACCCTCTCCCTCTCCCTCTGAAGCCAAAAGTCCGTTCTATACCTCTGTGTCTCTTATGTTGTCTCACTTACAGGGCCATCACACTCTCTTTCTAAATTCCATATATATGTGTCAGTATACTGTAATGGAGTATTACTCAGCCCTTAAAAAGAAGAAATTTGACTCAGTTCTAATGAGATGGATGAAACTGGAGCCAATCATACAGAGTGAAGTAAGCCAGAAAGAAAAATGTCCTTTTGCTTCTGAGGCTCTGGTAGTGTGGGGACCTATGAAAAGCCTGGTCTTGGTTAGAAGACCAGGACTCACCTCGAGGCATTGTGCATCGCAAGGCTTGTGCCACTGGATATGCTAAACTGACTTGAGACTTGATTGGTCATCTTGTTCATTTATCCAACAAGTGTTCACAGAGTCCAGCACCCTGCCTGTCAGTGTGTATGTAGACAATTTTCAGCCTGGTTTCTTCTGAGGAAGCTGACGATATGATTTGAGTAGAAGGATATAAACATAATTATATGTTAATTATAATAGTTACATCAGTGCTGTTGTAGAGGAATGAGGAGAGTGGGAGGGAGCCCAGCAGATGCAACAGCCCACCTTCCTGGACAAGCCGTGCCATGTTTTAAACTGGTAGGTGATGTTTGCTCTAGATCCCGATGGTGAGGATTTAATTATCAGGAAGTAAACGCAGCTTTCAATCAAGAGGCATAAATTCCGATGCTTTCAGGGGTCAAGCAAGGGATATAAAGATACAAAGTGGAGTAGGGGTGGGCAGGGATTCCAAGGGAACCTGTGGCAAACTAAAGAGTGTATGCCTGTTTAAAGTTATTCAAGCTCAAAATATTTTTCTAAAAGCTCTACTGACCAAACTAACAAAAATCTGTGGGCAGAGAGTGGTAATTCCATGCATAATATGTGTGAGAAACACACTGTGGGATGCTTGGGGCAGCGGCTTGCCAGCAAGGGTAGGGGAAAGCGCAAGGCAGAGAGGAGATTCAGAACTAGGTGTGAAGGGCCTGAGGAGGTTGGAGCTGACCTAGCAGATAGTACGGAGACAGCTGTGTTCTTCCACAAGGAGGAGTGACATAATAAGTTTTGTAGGGTCATTTATCTTCCCTTCTCCTCCCGCCTCAATCCCCACCCCGCCCCACACACCTGCAGAGGATGCCAAGATCTTGGAGTCTCACTGGCCAAACCCACGGTATTAGTGATGAGGCCTGGACCAAGGCAGTGATGATGAGAACGTGAGGGGTTACGTAAAAGGAAAGAGAGATTTGTGATGGAAAATGAACCAGTCTTCTGTGAGCTTTTTCAAAAGGGTGGTGTGCATGAAAGCAGTTTGTAACCATCACAAAGTGATGTGCATGGGAGGCGATGGTAACCCCTTACGTGCGTGGAATATGGCCTGAATCAGGGTTGCAGAGCTTAGCATTTCCTTCATCCATTGTCACGGCCTCAAGGCTGACCTCTTTGGTGCAGAAGAGAGACCTCAACCTCAGTTAAACTTAGTTATTTCACCTGGGCCTGGGTGCTCAGACTTCTTGCTGCCCCCATGGATGGCTTCTTCTGTGAGCTTTTGATTTCTTCACTAAGAGAAAGGGCTAGAAAGAGCAGACACATATCTGCAGAAATGTTACTCCATGTAAAAAATAACAACACAAATACATCTTACAACTTTTAGCCAAATCTGTTGGGCCGCTGCTATAGCAACCCCCACAGAAAGAATTCAACAAACCCCCAACCAATCCTCTCCCGAATCCATATACCTGACAGTCAGCCTCCTAGTGAGGCTATCTCTCTTACATTACACCCACTAAGTGAAGATTCAAAGCAAAGAGACAGAAAATAACATCTTCTAACAATCTGCTTGTCATTTAGAAAAAGCTCCCTGTATAAATGTCATGGAAACAAGCTGTTCTTGCAGAGACAGAAGAAGAAAGTCCTGCCTCACTTGCTTCCCTTTCAATTTTAATCTTCCTAATAAAAGGGTAACACAAAGCAAATGTTAAGTGTTTGAAAGCAAATATTCCTGGAGCTTGGCTGTGGTGTGGTTCAGCCCTATTTAGCCTGCTCTTAGGCTCCAAGAAGCAGGAACTCGAGATCAAACTCTAGGTGGAGATCAACTGACTGCACAATATAATATCTTGAGAACACTCAGAATTCCAAACACGCTGGTAGGAGATGAGAAATACTGTTGTTTAATCAGGATGGAGGATCCTGGCTAGGATATTGCCTGCAAGGCCAACATGCGTGCTCTGCTCAGTCCGGGTCTGACTCTCTGTGGCGCCACGGACTGTAGCTCACCAGGCTCCTCTGTCCTTGGAACTTTCCAGGCAAGAATACTGGAATGAGGTGCAATTTTCCTACTCCAGGGGATCTTCCCAACCCAGGGATCGAACCTGTGTTTCTTGCATCTCCTGCATTGGCAGACAGATTCTTTATCATTAGTACCACTTGTACATGCTATGTGCCCATGAATGTTTGTTAATTGAACAGAAATATGTTGGCCTTGCTATGCAAAAGGAAATGGCAAAGCCAATGTATTTCTATTCAGTAAACAAACATTCATGGGCACATAGCATCAACAATTCACAATGCTTTGATTTTTTGAGGGCTGCCCAGATACACACCTGTCTGTTTTCTGTTCATGGGTCAGAGGTCATGTATGTCTCAAGTGCAGCAGGAAGCAGGGCATGTCAAGCACGTGAGGAAAATGTGGAAACTATCTGAGAGGCCAGAGGAGGGCCCATTTATTTTCAACTGAGATGAGCAGGGAAGACTATGGAGAAAGTAGTATTTGAACTGAGCCCCAGAGGAGAGGTGGGATTCGAATAGCCTTTGCACATATGTGTATGAATGCAGAGACACATATGGTTTTGTGTGTTATGCAAGTGGAGTAGGAGTTCATTTATTTTCCAAGTTTAGGAAGAAAACTATAATTCTGTACCTTGGAGAGCTTTCCATGACTGTATATAGACCTATCCCATTATTTTTATTTCCTGTAAAGAACTCTTCATCTTCCCCCTGTTGATTGTATTTTCCTTTGGATATAATTCTGATACAATTTCAAACTTACAGAAAAACTGTAGAAATAATGCAAAGGACTTTGGTATGCTTTTCAACTTAATTCACTAATTGTTAACATTTTTTTTTCATAGAGTTTTATTAGTCTCTCTTCAGCCCCCAACCCCTCCCTGTTTTTTTTCTCATGCTTGGTGACATTTTTCTGGACCATTTGGGAGTAAGTTGAAGACATTATGCTCTTTTATGATAAATTTTAAATGTGCATTTTTTAAGAACAGAGCTTTGACTTGTATAATCACAATAATGTTAGCAAAATAAGAAAATTTAAGATTGGTACAAATCATGCTCAGATTTTGCCAGTTTTCCCTATAAATGTTCTTCATAATTTGTTTTTTTCTGCTAGTCCAGGATCTAATGCAGGAAACTGACTAGCATTTAGTTGTTATATATATTCAGTCTCTGTTTATCTAGAATATTTCCTCAGGCTGTCTTTGTCTTTTTTAAAATTGACAGCTTTGAAAAGTATTATCTAGTTCTTTTTTTTTAATCAATTTGCATTTTGGAGGATTTTTGTCTTTGAACTTTCTGCTAGTTCCGCATTACTAGATTCAGCTCGGGCGTTTTTAGCAGGAATATTACATGCATAATGGGTCCTTCTTTTTGCATCATCAGTTCAGTTCAGTTGCTCAGTTGTGTCTGACTCTTTGCAAACCCATGGACTGCAGCATGCCAGGCTTCCCTACCCATCACCAATTCCAGGAGCTTGCCCAAATTCATGTCCATCAAGTCGGTGATGCCATCCAGCCATCTCATCATCTGTCATCCCCTTCTCCTCCACCTTCAATATTGCATCATATAAGGAGCCATATGACATTGGTTTGCACCATTACTGGTGACACTTCTTTGTTTCCTTGATTGAAGAACTGGTCACCAGGGTTTTCTTTAGTCTTTTTTTTTTTTTTTTAAACGGTAAAATTACAATTAACCCTTTGTAATTTGTAGGATAATGTATTGGGAGATATTTTGACACCTTGTAAACATCCATCCTGTTCTCCACAAACTTTCACCCTGCATAAGGAAGAGTTTTGCTTTCTTATTTATTAAGCATGTGAAAGTTGCTCAGTCATTACTCTTTGTAACCCCATGGAATAGTCTATGGAATTCTCCAGGGCAAAACCTTGGAGTGGGTTGCCATCCCCTCTCCTCCAGGGGATCTTCCCAACCCTGGAATCAAGCTGAGGTCTAGTGCATTGCAGGTGGATTCTTTACCAGCTGAGCCATAAGGGAAGTCCATTTATTAAGCATGGACACATACATTCTCTTTTAATTTAATGGATTATAAGCTATTGTATTATCAGTATTTTTGATGCTCAAATTATCCAGAGTTATGACTTTATGATTTGTGTACACCCAGACTGGCCTTTGTGCCCCTGGGGTCCTCATGCTGCCATTTGAATGTTCCTTACTCTTGGCATAAGATGCCCAGGCTTATTTGAAACTTCCCTGCCCTACTCCTGGAATCTGCATTTCTTCAAGGAGAATACTGTTGAATGTTTAGTGGAGATTGGTTTTAAGAATGCAAGATGAGAACACTAGGTTTTGTTTTTCTGTCTCTAGGTGCTTACAGTAAGCCAAATTAGGAAATAAACACACAAACATACACGTACTTAAACATATATCTCTATTCCTGTATCCGTGAGTCCATACTGATACTTCAGTTGAATTCCAATGGCACAAGGTTGTTCCCAGTCTAATGTCATTCTGCACTGATAACTCCCATCTCCAACAGTGAGAAACCTGGTCCCACCGTCCTCAATAGATTTAATTCATTTTCTCAACCTTCCAACGTAGAGAAAGTAGTTTCAGAAATGCTAATCTGAATACATTTCTTTAGACATGTGCATTTTTATTTTAAAATAAGGTCTGTAGTTAATATTGTACCAGTGTTAATTTGTTTTTATAATTACATCAGGTTATTATATAAGCTGTTAACATTAAGGGAAGTGAAGTAAAGGATGTAAGGAAGTAGAGCTTTTGCAAATATTTTGTAAGTCTATGATTAGTGCAAAATAAAAAATTATACTACTAAGATTATTTCCCCTCCCAACACATGCACTTTTATATGGTTGTATTTTGTTTTAGGATTTTTCTCATATTCTCATTGCTACAATTATTTGAATCCCATATATTAACAGGATTCAAAAAGTAAATATGTAATAAGTGCAGCTAGTCCCTCATACTGTAAGGAGATCCAGTCAGCCCATCCTAAAGGAAATCAGTCCTAAATATTCATTGGAAGGACTGATGCTGAAGCTGAAACTCCAATACTTTGGCACCTGATGCCAAGAACTGACTCATTGGAAAAGACCCTGATGCTGGGAAAGATTGAAGGCAGGAGGAGAAGGAGATGACAGAGGATGAGATGGTTGGGTGGCATCACTGACTCAATGGAGATGAGTTTGAGTAAACTCGCCGTTGGTGATGGACAGGGAGGCCTGGTGTGCTGCTGCAGTTCATGGGGTCACAAAATGTTGGACATGACAAAGCGACTGAAACAAAGGGCCAACGACTCTTCCCCATCCCTTCCCCTCTATACCTAGGTTTGCCCTATATCTGTACAGTTTCATTACAGGTTCTGGCTCACCCTTCCAGTATTTCTGTATGAAAAAATAGCTGCATTTTTCTCATTTCTTCTTCATACATTTATACTGTTAGACTTCCTAGGTAGCTCCATGATAAAGAATCCACCAGCTGGTGCAAGGAGACACAGGTTTGATCCCTGGATTGGCTGATCCCATGGAGAAGGAAATGGCAACCCACTCCAGTATTCTTGCCTGGAGAATCCCAGGGGCAGAGGAGCCTGCTGGGCTGCAGTCTACAGGGACATGAAGAGCTGGACACGACTGAGCACACACGCACATATATACTGTGTTACACTCTGCCTTTTTGACATTTATCAGTTAATCCTGCACGTCATTTTCTGTTTGTTCAGGAGATCATCCTTGGTCTTTTATGTAGCTGCAAAGTATTTCAATTTTGAAGAAAAAAATTTTAAATGTCAGTATTTACATTGTATTTATTTCACAATTACAGGTAATACTATAATTTATGACTTTGTATTTACTTTCCTTATGTTGACATTAAATCTTCAGAAAAAGAAAAAACCAACCAACCCTAAAAGAAGGATTTCTGGGTCAAAAAGAAATCCAATGTAGTTTTCTTAGATACTGTCAGATGTTTTTCCTGAGGCTTGGACCCTTTGGCATTCCCACCTGCAAAGTATTAACATGGTTATATACCTATTTCCAAAAAATTATCCTGTCAAACTTTCAAATTTTGCTGGTTTAATAGGTGAGGAGTGGTATATCATTCACTCAGTGAATGAAAAGAACATCTTTTGATATGTTTAAGGATACTTTTAAATCCTTCTTTGGTAAATCATCTATCTTTTGCCCATTTTTCTATTTTCTATCAGGGTTTTAGATTTTTTTTGTCTCAATTTTTGGGATTCTTTCTTTATATTAGAGGTTTTGGTCCTTTGCAATAAATGTTACAAATATTTCTCCCAGTTGATCAGCCTCTTTTGACTTTGTCACCATCCTTTCTTCCATGCTATGTAGTAGCTCTTTTATTTTTATGTAATCAAATCATTCACTCTTCTGTTGCCTCTGGAGTCTAGGAAATATCTCATTATCTTGGGTTTTAGAGGAAGTCATGCACCTTGTGTTCTAATACTTACGCTGTTCTGGTTTTCACACCGAGCTCTCTGATTCATTTGGAATGTCGTCTTTTGTATGATGTGAAGTTTGGAAAGAGTATTAGCTTTTTTTAAAAAATGTCTGTCTAGTTCCTCCACATCATTTATCAAAAAGCATATCTTTCATGTTTCTGTTAGTTCTTGGCCAATTCTAATAGTAATTATTTTTCTTGATACCATGACTATTGATTTTTGGATCATTTGATCTCTCTAGGATGAAAGGGATCTTAAAATCTACCACAACAATTGTTTTTTCTTTTATTTCTGGTAGGTTTGCTTTCTATGTATCACTCTTTAGTGCATACAATTCATGTCAGCTTTCTCTTCAAGGATCAGTTTAACACGACCATCCTTTTGTGACTTCATATTGTCCTCTTCACTTCCATTAGTCTGAAATGAATGTTGCCATCACTGTTTTTGGTTGTTTGCACTAAACTAAATTATCCCCTGTAATTTGGGTTTAATGTTTTCTTCTATAATTTTATGTCCTTTCTAAAAAGCACATAGATGTATTTCATGTTGAACTCAATCTTAGAGTATCTATCCTTGAGTGTAAATTAAACCGCTGTTGCTTGTCAGGCTTCATGTTATTCTTTTCTTTGGACTCCTTGCTTTGTGCTTTCCTGCTGTTTTGTTTGTCTGCTTGTTTGTTTGTTTGTTTCTTCCAAAATCATTTTAATGTATAGTTTTCTAATCATCCAGGTCAAGAATGAAGACCCATGTTATACTTTTTTCTCCTTTTTATAAACAAGTTTTCATTAAATACTTTTGCAAAGATTTTTCCTCTAAATACTTAATCTTCAAATTACAAAAAATACTGCTTTTTAACCAATTTTTAGATTCTGTTTATTATTGATATCAAAAAGATATCCTATTAATGTGACTATTTCTAGAAAAAAGCAGGAACAGGAATCTCTATAAAGGACTCCACACTGCGGCTATAGACCAATCGCTAGAAATTATTATTTTTAGCATTTTTTCCCCCACTGCAACCTGATTTAAGAGCAATAACACCTTTGTCGTCAGTGTTCTCTGTTAAGTGAATTATAATCCTCAAACACCCTAGACTTATTTTAGAACATATACAAGTAGTATTAACATTAAGCTTTTAAAGAGAGAAAGAAAATGAAAAGTGGCCCATTGAAGTCATATTTAAGGAATTTCAGCCTTTCCCCACAGTGGATATTATTTCCCCTACAAACTCAAAAATAAAAATATTGACTCACTTAAAGTCTTTTATCTAGGGATTGTCAGTTTTCTTTGCTGCTGCTGCTGCTGCTGCTGCTGCTGCTGCTAAGTCGCTTCAGTCGTGTCCAACTCTGTGTGACCCCACAGATGGCAGCCCATAGGCTCCGCCGTCCCTGGGATTCTCCAGGCAAGAACACTGGAATGGGTTATTTCCTTCTCCAATGCATGAAAGTGAAAAGTGAAAGTGAAATCGCTCAGTCGTGCCCAACTCTTAGCGACGCCATGGACTGCAGACACAGTGATTTTATCCAACAGAAAGGCTAATTTTGAGCTTATATTCCCTAAGGCCACTAAACTATGAATGTTTGACCTAACAGTTGCATTTATTAACAGTAACTGAATGAAAGTGAGAATGAATGAGAGAGAGGGGCAATAGGTGACATGTAATCACATGATATGTGTAAAAACTGAAGAGACAGGCTGCATCTGCTCTAGTCTCCTTAAAGGGATGGTTGTTGGCATGGTGAAAATGGTGGGCTTTGAGACAGAAAAACATACTTACTTTAAAAATATTCATTAATTTTGCAGAACTAGGTTTTAGTTGTGGCGTGTGGGATCTTCGATCTTTGTTGTGATGTAATGGCACCCCACTCTAGTACTCTTGCCTGGGAAATCCCATGGATGGAGGAGCCTCATAGGCTACAGTCCATGGGGTCACTAAAAGTCGGACATGATTGAGCTACTTCACTTTCAAGTTTCACTTTCATACATTGGAGAAGGAAATGGCAACCCACTCCAGTGTTCTTGCCTGGAGAATCCCAGGGACAGAGGAGCTTGGTGGGCTTCCGTCTATGGGGTCGCACAGAGTCGGACATGACTGATGCGACTTAGCAGCAGTGGCAGCAGTGGGATCTTGAGCTGCAGTGTGGGATCTAGTTCCCTGACCAGGGGTTGGACCCTGACCCCCTGCATTTGGAATGGGTCTTAGTCACTTCACCACCTGGGAAATCCCAGAATAATGTAGGTTTGGTAAAGAACCTGCCTGCCCATGCGGTAGATATAAGAGATGTGGGTTCGATCGCTGGGTTGGGAAGATCCCCTGGAGGAGGAAATGGCAACCCACTCCAATATTCTTGCTTGGAAAATCCCATGGGTGGAGGAGACTAGTGGGCTACAGTCCATGGGGTCCCAAAGAGTTGGACATGACTGAGTGACTAACACTACTGCTACCGGAATGGTACGACCACAGGCTGCTAGGTTTTGCTGGGCGTTGTGCCAAATGTCTTCTTCCTAAAGCACTTTCGATCCTTCCTGTACAGTGAAGGTACTGGTGCTGTTGTTCAGTTTCAGTCGTGTCTGACCCTTTGCAACCCCAAGGACTGCAGCTCGCCAGGCTTCCTTGTCCTTCACTATCTCTCAGAGCTTGCTCAGACTCATGTCCATCGAGTCGGTGATGCCATCCAACTATCTCATTGTCACCCTCTTCTCCTCCTGCCTTCAATCTTTCCCAGCATCAGGGTCTTTTCTGATGAGCCGGCTATTCGCAGCAGGCGGCCAAAGTATAGGAGCTTCAGCTTTAGTATCGGTCCTTCCTACGAATATTCACGGTTGATTTCTTTGGGGGTTGACAGAAGATACTGATGGCACCTTCATTTTAGTGTCATGTCCCATCTCTCACCTTCCATCTGGGGAGGGCTGATGGCTACAGTCTCCCAGGTGTGTGCAGCGCTGGCCTGTGTGACTAAGAGCTCAGGAGCTGCCGGTTTCAGCAGAGGTGGTAGGTGCCTTTGCCTCAGGACATGAGTGACCAGCCAGGTTGTTCTGTGACCTGTTTGAATCCCTTGCCACTCATAGCCACAAAATGTCCCATAGCAATGTGCATTTTCCCCTTGAGTGAAAGTCCTCCAAAATTTCCATTCATTTACCTTGACTGAGGGAACTAAGTTTTACTGTCCCCCCCACCCCACTCCCCCATTATATATACTTTTTTTGGCCATGGCAGGTGACCTCAGGGAAACTGACAACTGAATAATTGGGTTCTGGTGAGAGGCCAGAGCTGCTTCCCTAACAAGGAGTAGAGGAGGCAAGTTACTAAGAAAGTGGGAGATGGGAGAGGAGGAAACCCTCTGTCCGCTTTGCGCTTGGCTGCAGTCTACAGACCACTGCCTCTCTCACACTCAGCCTTTATCTGGATCTGAGGCTGAGCCAGCTCCAATCCAGAGGTTCTAACATGACCAGGATGAGCAGTCCCACATTTCTAATTCCTCTAGTAGCTGCTCCCCACCCCCAACACCATGTGGGAATGCCAAGAACATTGGGTCAGAGGAAAAGCTGTAAGTGGAGAAAAGGACAGGTCTGGGGGGAAAAATTCGAAGTATTTCTAACAGCTCAGAATAAGCAATACCTGTGATATGTTTTCCATTTCTGGGTTCACTGACTTGTAACATATTGAATACAGTAAGCTTTAGAAAGCATCACTGCCAGGGCTTTTGTCTTTTTGTCCCCTGGCCTAGGAAACTGAGATACAGCATGCCCGTCAGGGCCTCTTGCAACAGTGACAGCGAGGAGAGGTGTTCCTCGTGTCATACCTTTTGATGCTTCAAGCCTCACATCTTCCAGAACACTATCTGTTAAACAACCAGTTTGATAATTTTCTCTGAATTTGACTTGACAATTTTGCTAGAATGCACACACTATTTCAGGAAGGGTTACACAGACAGGGAGAAGTATGTTAAGGCTCCTGAACTAAAGGCCTGGTTTTGGTCTAAGTCTTGATTGACCCCACCAGCACACCCCTAATCAAGTATTCCAAGTCCTAAGCACAAGGCACAAGCGCTGTCTATGTTTCTGGATCATATTTATGAAGAGATTCTGTGGGAAGGCAAGAAGAAAGGACAGAACCACAAAAAGCACATATATATATGCATACACACACACACACACACACACACACACACAATACACCTGTTGGTATTCTAGGATTGGGATTCCCAGGTGGTGCAAGTGGTAAAGAATCCGCTTGCCAAGGCAGGAAACACAAGAGGCATGGGTTCGATCCCTGGGTTGGGAAGATCTCCTAGAGTAGGAAATGGCAACCTACTTCAATATTTCTTGCCTGGAAAATTCCATAGGCAGAGGAGCCTGGTGTGTTACAGTCCATGGGGTCGCAAAGAGTCAGACACAACTCAGCAAGCACACACACAGACACACATTCTAGGATCACTTAAAAAGAGTTATAGGATCAGGAAACCAATAAATGAATCCATCGTTCAGTACTTGTTTTCAAATTAACTAGGTGAGTGGAAGAATTCATAACCTCTACTATGAGGTATTAAAAGTTAAAAAGATAGGCAATGAGATGTTTGACATATGTTGTGTTATATTGGAAATAACATTAAAAAATACCTACCGTCATTTGTTAAGATAGATGCTAGGATTTACAGAGCTCCACTGATATCTGTGTCTTTTTATACTCATTTTGTAGATGAGAAAAAGGAGAAAAATAGGCTCAGAAGGACTAAGGGTGCTCAAGTACTCAGAACTAGCAAGAATTCAGTTCTAAACCCAATTCTGACTTTAGCCTCCTCTTTCCACTTTTTCATTCTACTTCTCAAGATTGGGCAAAGCTGAATAACAGGGCTATAAAACTTCATCTCTCAAGATTTGATTGCAACTCAACCAACAGACTTTTATCCCAATTTCCATACTGGTTTGGAATAGAATTATTTGATTATTGCAGATGCTTTGATGGAGAGTCTCTGGCAAAACAGTTGCCAGTGGAGGTGACATTAGGGAGAACGCATGTAAAATTTTCTAGATACTACTTGTTATGACTTTGGCTGATGATTTTTTAAGAGCATGGCATCTTCTTTCTAGTGGCTGACTCATGACGCTGTATAAGTAGGGGAAATGAGGAAGAGTATTGAGGGAGGTGGTGCTGTTGTCGTTCACAGTGATCAGTGGTGGTTTTATGTTCTGCTATTGCCTGTAGAGAAGAGAGGCTAGGGCATGGTAGGTCAGAGTGTAACACATTCAGTTTTCATTAGAAATGTGTGAAAACAAGGGTGGAAACTAGAGCAAGTTATAGAGCTCACTAATATAAGGTCTCCTCAGAGGATCTTGCTTCATGTTCAATGCCATGTGGGGAAAGCCTTGGTAACATCAGGTAGAGTTATGTTCATTCAACAGATCACCGACCACAAAATTCTGTGCAACAGATGGGTTCTCACCTCTTCTTCCAAATTGTGGATATTTGGTGTTATTTAAAATACAGAAACAAAAGACCATATACGTTTGTTTAATCACGACTGGTCTGCATATACTTTGCATAAAGAAATAGGAAAAGATGAATTAAATGACATCCTCCATGAGGGACAATTAAAGGAGCCAGTGAATAAACACTAGGCAATGAAACCTAAATTAAAACTCATGTCTCTGCTCTCTTCTTCAAAAAGAGGAACAATATATTATTTTTGCCCTTGTCTTCTAGTATTCTGGGATGGTGGTGCTAATTGATTAGTAAAATGACAATTAAACTTAATTATCTGCTGTTATGGTTTTCAGTCACAGAGGTAGACTAGATAAGAACTAACTGCAAGAATCACAAGAATTAATCATTTTTTCAGTTTCTTTCTTACATCCAGTGTTTATACCTAACACTTGATGTATTTTTGTATGTTACCCAAAATAAACTTTCTTACTTCATCCATGAAGTAGAAATCCTACTGAAGTAGGAATCTGAAGTTCATTTAACTCAACAGTTTGTTCCCATAAGCAGTACTCTAAAAGTTTTACTTATTTGCAAACCTTGTCTTCATTCTACATTGAAATATATAAGGTGTGTGAAAGAGCTTTATTTTCAGTCACTCTACCTGGGTAATAAATGGTAAGTAATTCTCATGCAGCCTGAAGGAATCATATATTTACGTCCTTGAACTTGAATGGAAACATTTGAATTTTTGCATCAATTATAGAAAATAGTTATGAAAGTGAATATGTAGCTCTAGTTTTGTGTTAAGAAAAACACTTAGAGGCTGTCTCATAAGGCAGACACCGAAGGGTGTTGGTAGAATCAAGAGGAAGAGGGCAAAGGCAGACTTCTCTGAAAGTAAAGGAGTTTTTTTTAGGTGTAAGCCAGCCCAAGAGGACTGGTTTCAGAGCTGTCCAAGTGAAGCCTGATTTTTGTCACGTTACCCCCAATAGCTCTTCCTAGGCTCTAGAGACTACAAGGTTAAGGAAATGCAAACTGCTATTACCTCAAAGGTGGTTTTTCCCAAACTCACTGGATTTTTAGAGTAATTGTGGAAAGAGATCTATTTGCACCAATAAATATCGAGTTCCTTTTCACAGAAACTGATCTTAACTGCCGTGAAACAAGCATGCTAAAACTTTTGAAATTTAGCAGATGCCACTCACTTCCCAGTACCAAACATGTAAGCACAGACAAGAGTACAGACTGATCATCTGCTAGAGTTACGCTCATTTATGTTGATTATGCTATTAGGAGCTATGCAGCGACATATGAATATGAACATGTATGTATATAACGCAAACAGAGTGAACCATGGGCCTCTCATAATAAATCCATGGGGAAAGACGAAATAAGTAGTGTACATCTAAAATTCTGCACCATTAGTTGATAGACAGCGGTGTACCCTGATACTTTCTTCAAGCAAATTTGCTGGTAAACTAGGAATAAAATAATTCTTGAAAGCATCAGTGTCCCTAGTTCATATTATAGGTTTTGATGTAACAGTCTCAGTTTCCACATAATTTAGAAACAAAATTAAATAGAAATGACATGTGAACTCAAAGAATGGTAAGCTGGCCGGGTCAAACAGTTTTGACTATAATATTTCATAATGAGAGAAAATCTTAGTGAAGAGGTATGGAGTAATTGAAAGACTTCTGCCTGGCCAAACTTTCAGAAATAAAAATGATCAAAGTACGTTAGATGATAATCATTTTACCTTGAAAATAATGTGAAAGGTAAGCCTTTAGAAATGTCGAGTGACAAATGTGTGCAGAAATTAACTTTTTTTTTTATTATATATCATATAATGTAGTAGTAAAGTCTGTTTGAAGTGCATGAATAAAAAGTTAGTGAAATTACAGGAGGAACAATCTATATAGCAATAATAGGTGCATTCCTTGTGCATCTGAAAGAAAAAAAAAAGAGTTTTCACTCATTTTGGCCTAAAACTTAGTGTTCAGGTTCCCAGGATTCTGACATCAGAACCCGGATAACGCTGATTAGAACCATAGGGGCTTTACAATAAAAGCTAAAATATTGACCATATGATGGCAAAAAGTCTTATTTTGTGGTTAACTGATTCTCTTCTAGCTACTCTCTGATGAAGTTGGTGGTGCTGTAGAGGAGGACCGCCGCCTCCTGGACGAGGACCGGGACCGCTCAGCATCGTAGGGGACGTGCTTGTCATAATTCTCCATCTGAGCCTCGAGGAAGTCTCTCTGCTGCTGCCTGATGGTCTGGCTTATGAGCCCAGGCAGGGCATGGATGCTACCAATCAAAGTCTCTAACTTTGTTTCCAGCGTAACGATCCTCTTCTCAAAGTCTTCACTTCTTTCATTTAAGTCGGAAATCATGTCATACATGATGTTCTGGGTCTAGAAAACAAGATTGAGAAGAACAGAGAGACAAAGAATGGAGGATTAATTACACTTGCCCCGGAAGCAGACGAGCCAGCTATCAGAGCTTGAGGGCTGGTCTCCTTTTGGCAACTTGCAGCGCAACAGGGCTGTCGGTACTGAACACGTGACCTGGCCAAACACATTTGCTGTGTCTGTTTGATGTCAGGCCTTAGAAGAGTAAGATCTTAGGAATTTATTTGATCCAGTTGCAGAAAATGGTGCTCAGGTATTGCTGGTGGTATGTCCAAGGATTTTAAGTGGTGTGTGGAGAGACAAACATGTTTTGATTTTGTATTTCTGTATATACTTTAAGGGCTGTTAGAAAAGTTAGCATGTCAAATACATTTTGTAACATGTAATACTAATTAGGGCAAGGCTGATTGTAAAAACAAGCTGATTTTAAAGAACAATACCTAACAGTGCAGATGGTATTGGGATATAGCAGACATTTTGACTGGAATATGAATGAAGTTTAGGACAAACTGATTTGATCAAGTAATTTAGTAACTTGAAGCAATTAAAAAATGCCTAAATATCTTTTTGCTGCCTTATGTTCAAAATTATAGGCTCTCTTTTGGGTCAAATAGATAACTAAAAGAGAATAGGAGGAGGCAATGGCACCCTACTCCATTCCTCTTGCCTGGCAAATCCTGTGAATGGAGGAGCCTGGTGGGCTGCAGTCCATGGGGTCGCTAGGAGTCGGACAGGACTGAGCGACTTCACTTTCAGTTTTCACTTTCATGCATTGGAGAAGGAAATGGCAACCCACTCCAGTGTTCTTGCCTGGAGAATCCCAGGGACGGGGGAGCCTGGTGGGCTGCCGTCTATGGGGTCGCACAGAGTCAGACATGACTGAAACGACTTAGCAGCAGCAGCGAGAGAATGAATGTTAGAGGAGATACTAAAGTTACCAATCCACCTTGTTAGCTGTGGTTTAATTAGAACTAAGTTGTTTGAAATATGAAAATGTTTTTGGTATCCTAGTGAATTTTGCAACTGGTTGTCCTGATCAGAGGGTATTCACAACTGACTCCCAGTTATAGTACTGGAAATAGGGAGACAAGAGAAGGGAAAGAGGACTTCAGTGCTGACCAGCTCAGAACCAGAGAGGGAAGAGGGTGATCAGGAAAGGAAGGCTGGCGACAGGAACCTTAGCCCACTGCAGGCTTTCCCAAGCCTCAGACCTTTATGGCTAAGCCTGCTCGCCTCTCATATTTCCCTCTATAATGTATGTTCTTATCCTGTTTAACAACCTCTTAGTGATGATAAATGAACTGACTGAATAAGGAAGTTACTGTTCAGAACACAAGCAAACCTACTTGGGTTTGGGCAGGAAGACAGTTCATTAACTCTATGTTTACTGTACAGTCTTGAGACCATGTGAGACTATTCATTCAGCAAATACTAAACTCTATGTCATGGACAGTCTTGCAATAATAATAAGCATGGCACTAAAGAAGCAGCTGAAAAGTATAGCATTTTGCCTTACAGATATAGAATTTTAAGAGTATATTTATTATGTATAATAGTATATATTATAATGAAATGATATATATTATATATATTATTTTCAAGTGACATCTTTTACTTTTTCATAAAAATACCCAATTTCTTTTATCACTCGATATAGGAGTGATAATAAGAACCTGCTCCTTCTCTGTTCACAGTGTGTCCCAGTGAGAACCACAGGTGTAAACATTAGTGAGCACATCTTCAGGTCTCATATATATGTGCTGCCCAGCTTAAATGGATGATACATGATCTCCTAGGAGTGCACTTCAGTTCAGTCGCTCAATTGTGTCTCTTTGTGACCCCAGGGACTGCAGCACGCCAGGCCTCCCCGTCCATCACCAACTCCCGGAGTTTACCCCATTGAGTTGGTGATGCCATCCAACCATCTCATCCTCTGTCATCCCCTTCTCCTCCTGCCTTCAACCTTTCCTAGCATCAGTAAAGATGCTAGGAGTCAGTTTTTGACTTTTCAAATGAGTCAGTTCTTTGCATCAGGTGGCCAAAGTAATGGAGTTTTAGCTTCAGCATCAGTCCTTCCAGTGAACACCCAGGACTGATTTCCTTTAGGATGGACTAGTTGGATCTCCTTGTAGTCTAAGGGACTCTGAAGAGTCTTCTCCAACACCACAGTTCAAAAGCATCAATTCTTTGGTGCTCAGCTTTCTTTATAGTCCAACTCTCACATCCATACGTGACTACTGGAAAAACCATAGCCTTGACTGGATGGACCTTTGTTGGCAAAGTAATGTCTCTGCTTTTTAATATGCTGTCTAGGTTGGTCATAACTTTCCTGTCAAGGAGTAGGCGTCTTTTAATTTCATGGCTACAGTCACCATCTGTAGTGATTTTGGAGCCCCCTCAAAATAAAGTCTGACACTGTTTCCCCATCTGTTTGCCATGAATAGATGTAAATCTTACTCCTAGGGGTAAGTCACTAAATACTTCACTTCTGTTTACGAGATATCAAATATTCCACTGCAACATATTTATACAGTATGTATTACTGATGGATAAGGAGGCCTGGTGTGCTGTGGTTCATGGGGTTGCAAAGAGTCAGACACAACTGAGAGAATCAACTGAACTGATATACACTAAAATGAATTTAATTAATGACTCTAGGACAGATAGGTATAATTTTTGAAGAATATAATGGGGGCCTTGTAAGAGACATACTTGTTACAGCAAACAAACAGCAGAACACAGGTCTGACTGAGAACTGCCTCTTTCAAAGCATTCATGTTAACAGGCTCAACACATACATAAATGCGGTTCTAATGCCTCCTTTAAAATTTAGAACATTGAAAGGAATGTTGTCATTGTTGAAAAATATTCATATTTTGAAGTACAGTTCACTTGAGAGGAACAGCCAAAATAAAGCAGATAAAACATCTAAATGTGATATAAGAATTGTGGACCATTAATGTACTTTACAAAAGTAGTGTGAAGACATAGAGATCAATGGAGCAGGACAGAAAGCCTGTTGTTTAAAATAGGTAAAAAAAGATTTATTAATGAGTTCTATTCAGCCTTAAAAGTGAAAGTCGCTCAATCATGTCTGACTCTTTGCAACCCTATGGACTACAGCGTCCATGGAATTCTCCCGGCCAGAATACTGGAGTGGGTAGCCTGTTCCCTTCTCCAGGGGATCGTAGAGTAGGCGTCTTTTAATTTCATGGCTACAGTCACCATCTGTAGTGATTTTGGAGCCCCCTCAAAATAAAGTCTGACACTGTTTCCCCATCTGTTTGCCATGAATAGATGTAAATCTTACTCCTAGGGGTAAGTCACTAAATACTTCACTTCTGTTTACGAGATATCAAATATTCCACTGCAACATATTTATACAGTATGTATTACTGATGGATAAGGAGGCCTGGTGTGCTGTGGTTCATGGGGTTGCAAAGAGTCAGACACAACTGAGAGAATCAACTGAACTGATATACACTAAAATGAATTTAATTAATGACTCTAGGACAGATAGGTATAATTTTTGAAGAATATAATGGGGGCCTTGTAAGAGACATACTTGTTACAGCAAACAAACAGCAGAACACAGGTCTGACTGAGAACTGCCTCTTTCAAAGCATTCATGTTAACAGGCTCAACACATACATAAATGCGGTTCTAATGCCTCCTTTAAAATTTAGAACATTGAAAGGAATGTTGTCATTGTTGAAAAATATTCATATTTTGAAATACAGTTCACTTGAGAGGAACAGCCAAAATAAAGCAGATAAAACATCTAAATGTGATATAAGAATTGTGGACCATTAATGTACTTTACAAAAGTAGTGTGAAGACATAGAGATCAATGGAGCAGGACAGAAAGCCTGTTGTTTAAAATAGGTAAAAAAAGATTTATTAATGAGTTCTATTCAGCCTTAAAAGTGAAAGTCGCTCAATCATGTCTGACTCTTTGCAACCCTATGGACTACAGCGTCCATGGAATTCTCCCGGCCAGAATACTGGAGTGGGTAGCCTGTTCCCTTCTCCAGGGGATCGTCCCAACTGGGGACTGAACCCAGGTCTCTTGCACTGCAGGCAGATTCTTTACCAGCTGAGCCAAAAGGGAAGCCTCATTTAGCCTTGAACCTCATAGTAAAACCCAAGATCTGGCTCTGCTCTCATAGGGATGAGACTAAGCTACATATAAGCATCCCAAAGGTATTGTCTCATAGCTCAATTATATTTCTAACTGAACTTCAAGTCCCTGTAAGCAGCGAAGCTTTTAGAATGGGGTTGAACATGTATAGAGGGAAAGTGCACATTAAGCAAGAATCTTAGAAGGATTCCTCTAAGCCGGGCCGTCACGTCAGTACAGTCTTCCGGTTTGACTGATTACATGTCTTTGGAGTGGCCGCCTCCTGAAGTGGTACTGTGTGCAGGGGTTAGCTCCAACAGGTGCGAATATGGGGGCCGATACCCCAAGCTCACCTTTGCCAGGTCCACCAAGGTGTTCGCCTGGTCGTTCAGCTTCCTCTGCTCCATTTTTACACTTCTCAATCTAAAAGACAGAATCTGAAGTCAGAAAGTTTTTTTTTTTTTAATTTTCTGAGACTATCATAAGCCTTCCAAAGAGCATGCACAAAATTGACAAGAGCAAATAACTGCATGAATAATGCCTTGAATATTTGGGGGCAAAGTCCCAATTGGTTATGTATCTGGTACAATGAGAAGCATGCTTCCCCAATACCGCAAAAAGGAAGGGAGAGAAAGAGAGAGAGAGAAGGTGTCCTTAGGACAACTATTTACCAGGGAGTCAAAGTTGAATTGAGAAAGGCTCATAAGGATTAACCATATGAGAAAAGCCAAAACATTCCTTAAAGCCCCAGTATCGTGACAAATAGACATAGGAAGAAATATGCAAAGCAACAGGAATTTTATCAGTGCTGGCGCATGGGCACCTTCCTATGTCTACGTGACTAGATACAGGTGTTAGCCCTGTTTAGTCTGAAATGGATTGGGTTAGGTATTTGAACCTGATGAAACACAGTGATAAGTGAGATTCTCATTAGCAACAAGAAAACTTTTATTCAACCAGCAGCAAGATAACTCAAAACACATAATTCTCTTATTCTTCATTGATTGTATCTATTTCACTTGACTTTTACACTGCCACTGAATTTGAAGGGATGCCAGACCATTTCCTTGGGAGAATTTCCCTTCATTTTTTTATTGTAGATAAAAGTCACAGGACAATTAGAGTGTCTGACAGATGGTATCTCTTCTACTCATAAAGTTACTTTTAGAAACTTCTAAAAACATTGAGTATATCTGATTGACAGTCATAAAACCTTTTTTTTAAAAATTCTGAATGAGTACTTACTATGCTACAACTTAGTGACAGTAATATTTCAACATATATTCATTCAGTGCTCATTACCTAGCAAGAAATTAAGATTTTCCAACCAGAGAAAAGCAGTCTATTCTCTCTAAATCAACAATTCAAAGCCATGCTCCAAGAGAAGCAGGCCTCTGAGCTACTTTGTGAAAACCCATGCTAACCTTATTACTCTGGTGACAAGTCATTTTACAAAGTATAGTGTTAATGCTGGAGCATATATTCTTGATTATTTCCCAATTTAAATGAAAGGTAATTGGCTAAAAGGGATACAAAAATTCACAGGGCAAGATTTTACTGCCAGGGAGATTTCTGTAACACATGTTCACGATGCTCAGTGATTTTGTTCTGAAATATGGATCTTCAATATGCCACCAAATCTGTCCGTAGTGAAAAGATAGCTCCTCCTGCCAGTGAGCGTTTAAGTGACACCTGCTTCCGACACGATCTTTACCAATCTCAAACAGGTTAAGGTCAGATCTTGTGATTGTTACTATGTGTTTCTTTATTAGGAGACTTGGAACTAATTTAACTGGCTCCTTTTTATGTTATTATAGTAATGGAATATGTTTCAGTCTAAAAGAAATCTGCAAACACATATTTAAATCTGATATGTTGTTGAGAAATGTTTCCCTAAGTACTCAAAGGGTTGCAGTTCTTGATGTGTGCCTTTTAAAAAGAGTAGAAAAAAAAAACAAACAACAAAACAAACACAAGCAAACCAACTTCAAACAGGTGTGGGTCATTCTAGAGAAATGTACTAGAGGAAATTAACAGTGTCAGACACAGACTCTCTGCTCCTTGGCCCTAACCTGACATTCAGTTTCTTTGTGTGTAAAAAAAAGAGTGTTAGATTGGGATTTTCTTTCTGAAGGGCTGGATTTATACCAATGGAGGTGTTCTAGATGACTAAGTGATACTCAAGCAAGACATTAAAAAACCTAAACCAGATGGAGAGAGAGTTATTCCCTTTAATTCTCTTCCAATTCTTGAATTATTATGAGAAAAATCTCCTGGGCTAGTCCTATCCTGTTTTTATCTCCTAACACCTGCTCTTCTCCTCCTCCTCCCCCTTTTTTTAAAGAGAGAGCAGAATCTCAGCTCCGAGCTCTCTCTGCAGGCAACAGCTTGTGGCTTGAGTTCAATACCAGTGGCTTTGTGGTCAACCACTTTACCATTACCTCTCTCTCCTTGCTGGGAGTGACATATTTTTAAATCTGTTTATGACAGGGTTTTACATCAAGCTTTCTTTTCAAATTTAGGGAAGTCCTAGCTGAGTCGGCACATGAATGACTGGACGTTTGGGGCCACCAGCTGGGAAGTCTCCAGCATCGGGTCAGGACAGAACAGTTCTGAGCTCTGCAAGCCGGCTCGCAGGGCCGGTGCTGGGCCCCTGGCTGAGGGGGCTGCTTCCCCTTCCACACAACGTACTTCTCTTGGCTAATTCTATCATGCCTCTGACAGTAGAATTTTGCCCATTTCATTTTCTGCTAATCTGGAAAGCTGAGGGGGAGTAGCCTTGAACTTGAATCATCTTGCCGTGTTGCCACTTAGGCTGCCTGAAGGGTAGAATTGGTACAAAAAACCTATGTCAGCTGCAGCTGCCGGAATAAAAGGTCACATGCAGGTGTGTCTTTTACCTCTCCCCCCACCCAAACAGAAGAATAAGAAACATATGCGGATTTCTTCCTTGTGAACTTCACTTATCACAGGAAAATATCATGATTTTGGAACACGTTTCCACAGCAGCAATCAGACTACTAAAATTCACAATAGAGGGTCCGCTTGGATGCATGCAGCCGGCAGG
Source organism: Madoqua kirkii (assembly GCA_006408675.1). Lineage (NCBI taxonomy): Eukaryota > Metazoa > Chordata > Mammalia > Artiodactyla > Bovidae > Madoqua > Madoqua kirkii. The sequence goes on from SJYC01121509.1 coordinate 28,253, forward strand.
AAATTCTGCAAATGCTGAAAGGAGCGGCTCACACAACTTACTTCCGCGCTCTATGTTTCATTTTGTCGAAATAAAAAGACAAAACAAAAGAAAAGAAACTGTAAAATATTCTGGAACAGAACAACACAGAATGGTGTTCAGCGTGCACAGGGGGCTGATTCGCTAGCTGGAAGGTCCTGTTAAGATTCTGCAGGATTTGGGCGTATTGATCAGAGAGAAACACTATTCCCTTACGTCATCACCCTTCTGCATTGCTACTGTACTCCCCCACCTGAAAGCACAAAGCTTCCTCCAGAACTAGAGTTCGGAAGGAAGAACTTGGATCAAGTGATCTTGGCCTCTTTGAAATGTGACATTCAAGTAAAATAGGAGACGTTTTTGCCTAGTATGACTAGGATCTAGTTAAATGGATACTACTCTGAACAACAGGATTACACTTTTTTTGGAGGGGTTATATCTTTTCCAAGTCGGGGCTATTGGGGAGCCTGGTTTTCTGAAAGGTGGGTAATCTAACAGTCTCTGTTACAGAAATTATTGGATTTCTTGGCTTTGAGACAAGTGCATGTTAATTGATGAGTCTCTAGCTGAGATGTAAGAATAAGAAGCGGTAAAGTTGATACCAGAGAAAGTGGTAAAAGTTACAGAAACAGAATGCTTCATGGCACTAAGTGACGATCCCCAAGACAGACAGGGTCCTACAAAGAGGACACAGGCCTGCAGAGTGAGGCATCCATCGGAGACTGGAAAGTCCTGTGTCCAGGAGAGAGGCCATGAGGCTTGGGAAAGAGAAGGAGAGCTGAGACAGAGGCGGCTGGCAGAGGGGCCAGAGCTACTGCAGAGCTCTCAGGACAAAGCAGAGGAGAGCAGAGGCCAGCAGAGCTCTAGTAAAGGAATGGGTACATTTTTCCTCAACGGGCAAGGTCCGAGTTCCCCTGCTGCTGATGGACAAGGCTGGGCGGTGAAGGCAGTAAAGGCCATGGCCGTAGGAATCGAGCCCTATGTGCTTTCTTTGTGACTTCACTCACTAAGATCAAATGAAAGGTAATTATGCATAATTAGAATAATCTAGCCCCACCCAGCCCGTCTACTTTTCATAAAGCTGTAAGGACCCTCCCACCTCAAAGGAAACCCCACAGTCCCAAGACTAATTTACAAAACAGTTTATCTTTGAGTTGCTTAAGCTCATCTGCTTTAGAAGTACACACAGCTACAGAAGGAACAATGAGAAATGTTTGAAAGAGGCAGAAGAATCACGTGTGGCTTCCTCTGCCCAAAGGCAGCTTGCTGAAAGACACATGACATCTACACCATGAAACCCTTCACAGTAGGTCAGTAGGTCAGTACAGCTTGCTGCAATACACCAATTGCTTAGGAACAGCTTTTATACTTAGTTTCCCCAAATATTTTTTTGCCTTTTTATTATAGAAATTTTCAAACCGACAGCAAAGTTGAAAACAATTTTACAATGGATATCCCTAAGTTGTCCCCCAACGTTTTGAGTGGGAATGTATTCTGAGCTTCAGAGGTCTATGACAAACTTTTATAAATATATAAATAACCACCATTTATTTATGGCTACCGAATTCTGAGGAAAAACTGTCAAAGCGTTTGTTTCGGTTCTATGAAAGTTTATCAATGCCATCAAAGGCAAGTGTCACATTTCATTATATACTGGAGACAGGGTACACTTGCAGGAAGGGATGCTAATCAATCCCAGAGGAAATGGGATATGTGATTGCTGAACCCAGAGACTGACCACTGGCTCAATTCCATGTCACCTCTCATCCTTTCATCCCAGGACGCTACATCTTCTCACAAACACAAAGGTAAGTTTTCTTTTTAATAGATCCGAACAAAATAGGTTAGTATCGAAACTTTCAAGTACAAAGAAAGAAATCTCTGCAGTACACCATGTGTATCTCTTGTATGAATGCTGAGGTTACTGTGCTGTATGGTTTGGAGAGGCATGTAGGAATGATCACTCACTTGACCAGGAAAGTTTATCAGGTGACTCTTGAGGGGGAGGTGAAAGCTTAGTATCGCTCAGGGGACCCACTCTCTTAGGTCTAAGCCTCAAGAAATCAAAATGTGCAGGTAAGCGTGCCAGGTGTAGTCCCTAGCTTTAAAGGTAGCTAGCTATGACTCTAGGAAGCAAGTTCCTGCTTGTGAGCTGGGTCTCATACAGTGTTCCTCTCTTTCATTCAGTGTTCCTCTCTTTCATTTTTCTGCTTCCCCAGACTGGAAAGAGTACTGTCTTAACATTCTTTTCTTTGTAATGCGGATAATGCATAGTTGTGTGTGTCCTGTCAAGTCACAGAGCTGAAGCAGGAGTAAGACACTCCGGTGCTGGTGGCCGTGAGGGAAAGCACCCGCGTGGATTGCTAAGACGGCAGTGAAGACCAGCTACTCCGCTGCACGTGCAGAACCTATTTTAGAACTCGAGGTCTTGGGATTTTATTTTCATTAGGGAAGGGAGCAATTTCTATAGAAATGCATGTATGTCTATAGACATAGACACATTCCACATTTTCAGTGTTACCTCTGTAAAAAGGGCAGTGGATGGGCAGGTGAAAAGGTAGAAGATGAATGCTTGGTGGTTTTCCACAGAATGTAAGTGTAATATACATATGAATTATCTGAATAAGTAAAATGAAAACTTCAACCTCAGAACTTCCTGTCTCTGTGCTAATTAGCTCTGAGAAAATACATCGCACTCTCTAATCTGGATACCTAGTATTTACCTACCTTTCCATGATTACCCTGGTAGGCTGCATGAGAAAAACCAGTTTTCTGACCCACCAATGTGATGCATCTACCCTCCTCCATATGGAAATAGCATTAAGAGCAAGGCTGCATGACATCACAGCTGACACCCACATAATGTACTTACGGTAATGATGCTGCCAGCCTGGGGGAGAAAGACCTGGTGCTTTCAAATTATCATGGAAACTTACTAGATAGAGATGTGTACTTTAAAGCCTATGATGGTATAACAATAAAATGGTATGAATGACTTAAACAAATTGAGTAACAGTGGCTTGGATTAAGTCTGAATAATGACAGAAGAGTACAAGACCTATAGGAACTCTAAAATCAATAATGAACACGTAGCATATAGAGAATCCTCCAAATCCTGATTAAAAACTAATTTAAAAATTCAAGTATTAAATCAATTGCATGTACTACCTTCATATAAAGATGTCTGGCAGTATGTTAAAAAAATCCAAGTAGATCATAAAATGTTAAATTTCTTTCAAGATTTTGTACTAGATACAAACTAAACATCTTAGAGCAAACTATATGAATAAATAAGTGTAAAAACAAGATTTTAACTGAAATTATTCCTTCTAATTAAAAAAAGAACCTGAATAGACACTTTAATTAATATATTATGTGGCTATTCTCCCCCAAATAAATGATTTTTCATCATAAAATGAACTGACAAATGAAATTCTAAGAAAATTCATGGAATTATTAAAAATGCCAAATAATATCTTCTGGGAACAAACATGATAATGTTCTCTTTTTCACTCTCTCATGAAAGAAGAATAAGTAGATGCAAGATTTAAAAACCAGGGATACCAATGCAGAATGAAAGTGAGGAATGATACTTACTGATGAATAGCTTGCAAGAATTTCCGTTGATGTTTTCTGACTTTTGCATGATCTATCTTTTTTACTAGCTTTGTATTTTTGTAAATTAGCCATGTTTCCCTGAGTACATTGGCAGCTGCATTTTTCACCTGTTAGGAAAACAAACAAACACAGCTGGTGATAAGTTCCAGAGCAGAATCCTTTGCAGCTTGGTTGGGGGTCTGCTCTTTAGCCTGAGGATCATGGTAAGCTCTAGCTCTGCTTAGTAACTCAAAATTGTTTTCCTGAATCTGTGCCTTTTGAAAAGTACCTATATCTGTCTGGGAACACTTACCTTGAAATATGAGGGGCTACTGATCTCTTTTGTGGGCTAACCTCCTCCTTGAGGAAACTTTCATTCACTACTTAAAGAAAAAAAAAAAAAAAAGGAAGCTACTGTTTTCTTCACCTTGTGCTGCAATTGTTCTCCCCATGTTCTCCATTTCCCTGGAGAAAGGCAAGATGCCAGAAGGCCAAGGTTACCCTTGTCCTTTGCAGCTTGTTCAGCATTTCTGGCTGTGCTCTACAGGAAGGGCGTGTTCCCACTGCTGAATGTACAAGGAGACCCAGTCATCCAGCTTTCCAGCGTGACTTGGCAAATGGCATGCTTGTTAGCACACTTTAACCAACTGACAGACAGTCTACGTTGTCAAGATTTTGTTGGTAATTTAAATACACTGTGTTTCACATGGACAGGACAAACCTAAAGGATTTCAGTGACACTGCCAAAGCCTATTGCAGCTGATGGAAAGCGTGAATACTTCCTAGTGAGACTTCAATCACTTGCTTTCTTGACTGTCTTTAAAAATCCCTGCAAGTCCTCTTTCTTGTTCATAAGACAAGAACGGATGACCCAGAGCTTTCAATTGTGCTTGTTATAAGCTGTTTATTCTGAGGTCAATCCATTTAGTTCTTGTGAATGGTAGATAAAGGATGTCTCACAAGGAGAACTGCAGGCTAAAGGAGGACTGGGTGAAGGAAGACAACTTTTTAATGATGAAATAATATCATTTGCAGCACCAAGGGTGGGCCTAGAGATTGGCATTCTGAGTGACATAAATCAGACAGAGCAGCAGAAGCATCCTCTGGCATCCCTTATACATGCACTAAAAACACCGGATACAAACGAATGTATTCATAAAACAGACTCAGAAACTTAGAGAACACACTTATGGTTGTCAGGGGAAAAGATCGGGGGAATGAATAGTTAGGGCGCTTGGGATGGACATGTACACACTAGATATTTAAAGTGGATAATCAACAAAGGCCGACTCTATAGCACAGGGAACTCTGCTCAGTGTCATGTGACAGCTTGATTGGACGGGAGTTTGTGGGAGAATGGATACATGTACATGAATACACAGACAATGTGTGGTTGAATCTCTTTACAGTCCACCTGAAAGTATCCTAACATTGTTAATTGGCTATACCGCAATAGGAAAGAAGTTTTTTTTTGTTTTTTTTTTTTTAAAGGCAGTGTCGTGGGGAAAGACACAACAATGAACAGGGCTTCAGAAACAGATTTTAAGTCCTTGACTTTGGACCAACCAAGTCAGGTCAAGGAGGTTAGCTAACATTGTAGAACTTGAGTTTTCTCTAACACGAGAAGGTTGAAGAGAATTGTTGCCAGCACTTAGAATTACAATGAGAGAATATTATAATTTACCAAAACTATGGCCCAAGTAGGCATATGTATTTTCCACTTTAGCAGAGAAAGTATCAGCCTTGGTGGCTGATGGTGAATTTTTTTTCTTAGTGCTGAAATGCTTTCTTTTTGAGTGAAACTGTAACGCTAGAACCCACTTTATGAAAAAGGCTGGTATCTTGAGGCTGTTTTTAGTTGTGACTTCCTTTGGATATTCATTAGACTCTGCACAGGGAACATTCTCCAACCAACAGAAAAATGACTGTAACATGGGATGCTGAACACCTGCAGTGCATCTAAGTGACATCACCACCACCCACAGTGAAGTGAGAAGGTGCTCCAGGTAATGCTTGGATTCTCATTCTTATGCAAACACATTTCTCTTCCTCACAGAGGTAGAAGTCTGTTCTGAAGGCTCTCCATCTGATACTGACATCCTTTGTAGAGGTAAGAAATTGAATATAGTGTAAGTTGCTCAGGCTGGAGGACCTGGCTTTTGTTTAATTTTTATTTGGAGTATTGTTGATTAACAATAATGTGTGAGTTACAGGTGTACAGCAAAGTGATTCAGTTATACCCATACAAGTATCCATTATTTTTCAAATTATTTTCCCATTTATTTTGTTAAAGAATATTGAACAGAATTTCCCATGCTATAGAGTAGGCCCTGGTTGGTTATTTATTTGAAACACAGCTGTGTATACATGACCGTCCTAAATTCCCAGTCTATCCCTCCTCATCCACTCTTTCTCCTCGATTGCCATGAGTTCATTCTGTGTGTTCCTGTTTTGTAAATAAGTTCATTTGTATCATTTTTTTTAGATTCTGCATATAAGCAATATCATATGATATTTGTCTGATTTACTTTGCTTAGTATGATAATCTCCAGGTCCATCTATGGTGCTGCAAATGGCATTATTTCATTCTTTTTTGTGGCCGAGTAATATCCCATTGTATATATGTACCATTAATTTGTTGCTGGACACTGAGGTTGCTTCCACATCTTGGCTATTGTAAACAATGAACACTGGGTGCACGTATTCTTTTGAATCATGGTTTTCTCTCAATATAAAACCAGGAGTGGAATTGTTGGATCGTATGTAGCTCTGTTTTAAGTTTTGAAAGGAACTTCCATACTGCTCTCCATAATGGTTGTATCAATTTACATTCCCATCAACAGGCTAGGAGGGTTTCCTTTTCTGTACACTATCTCTAGTATTTATTGTTTGGAGACTCTTTGATGATGGCCATTCTGACTGGTGTGAGATGACACCTCATTATAGTTTTCATTGGCATTTCTCTAATACTTAGTGATGGTGAACACCTTTTCATGTTTATCTTGGCCATCTGTATCTTTTCCATGGAGAAATATCTATTTAGGTCTTTTGCTCATATTTTTGGTTTGATTGTTTTTGATATAGGGACACATGAGCTGTTTGTAAATTTTGTTAAAGAATATTATCATTTCATTATTTCACATGGAGCTGTCCAGTTTCCTGGCACCACTACTGAAGAGACTGTCTTTTCTCCATTGTATAGTCTCGCTTCCTTTGTCATAGACTAACTGACCACAGGGGTGTGGGTTTATTTCTGGGCCTTCTATCCTGTTCCACTGATCTATATTTCTGTTTTGACGACTGCAGCTTTGTAGGAGGACCTTGTTTTTAAAGAGTGGAGAGGGAAGTGACTGAGCAGCACTGTCTGGGGTTGGGACAGGCCCTTCCCCACTTAGCAAGGAGAAGGGCTGTTTACTGGAGGTCTCAGCTCTCTGAGCAGCTGTACTGCCGGCAAGGGATCTGATATATCCTCCCTTCCTGGTTTTATCAGCTCAAGACACAGAATAAGAACCTAGAACACAGACTGGTGAGGCAGCGAGAAAACTAGGTAAGCAGTATTGAGAAAAAACATGGCATCGAACATAGGAGTGTTTGGAACAGAACATAGCAACTGATTTTGCTACAAAGAGTAAATGTCAAATTGGTTAAGTCCACAACATTTTCAAAAATGACCCAATGCTTGTCCTTAATGTATTTCAAAAGGTTTTTTGGGAAGGTAGAAGAATGCCTAGAGGGGAGTAGGGACGAGTTATAGTTGAGAGTTCTGACAAAACACTTGCTCCTTGGAAGGAAAGCTATGACACACCTAGACAGCGTATTAAAAACCAGAGACATCACTTTGCTGACAAAGGTCTGAATAGTCAAAGCTACGGTTTTCCCAGTAGTCATGTACGGATGTGAGAGCTGGACCATGAAGAAGGCTGAATGCCACACCACTGATGCTTTCAAACTTGTGCTGTTGTAGAAGACTCTTGAGAGTCACTTGGACAGCAAGGAGACCAAACCAGTCAATTCTAAAGGAAATCAACCCTGAATACTCATTGGAAAGACTGATGCTGAAGCTCCAAAACTTTGGCCACCTGATACGAAGAGCCAACTCACTGGAAAAGACCCTGATTCTTGGAAAGATTGAGGGCAGGAAAAGGGGGTGACAGAGGATGAGATGGTTGGATGGCATCATGGACTCAATGGACAGAACCAAGGAAGGACAGGGAAGCCTGGCATGCTACAGTCCATGGGGTTGGAAAGAGTCAGGCACAACTAAGTGGCTGAATAACAACAAAGAAATTTATGCTACTAAAAGTACTGGGGTACCCAAAAAGTTAGTTCAGGTTTTAGGATGTTATGGAAAAACCCAAATGAACTTTTTGGCCAACCCAATAGTACCAGTCACCAGATGACTCCAACCCACTTCACAGGTATAAAGGACATGACATATTACTTTATAATTACTGATGAATCAGCAACATATTAAAGTCATAGGTACTAAGGAAAAATATATTTTTAAGTGAAACAATGCTTTATAAACCACAAGACCTCTTATAGCTGATTGACTTTTAACTGAATATCTGCTTTGTTCAATCCTACAAGATATATAGAGCATTATATAACAGGCTACTTTGCTTATAGATTCCTTTGATTTTTACTACTTTTTTTGTTTTTCAACTTATATATTTCTGTCTTTTTTCTCTTTTTCTTCCTCTTGCTTCTTCCTTCAGGGGCTTTTATGCGTGTCTTCCAAAATTCAAGGGGAAGGAACATAATCTGCTTTAAGAAGCAAGAAGCCTTCTTAACTTTCATTCTGATAATTACAGTAAACTGTTGCTCCATATACTATGGGTGATACCTCCAGGATGCCCATGGAGAAACAAAGGTCACTAAGTCTGTGCAGCTTAGCAGGACGTGTGCTCCCTGCCCCTGCAGCAGCAGAGATGGGTGTGCTTAGGGCACCAACCTTTCTCACCAGCCTGGTTCTTCTTTAGACCAGGTACCTGGGGCAGGGTGAATGGAGCAGGGCAAGGGCTCCATGCATTTGTATTTCCACCCACCAGGATATGTAGCCAAGCATGATATAAAAGCTATACAAAGTAAATCCTCTCGAATTTCTGTTCACTTGTTGAGAGACCTGCAAGAGACAAATTACATAACTGCATAATAGTGTTCTTATTATGGATCTGATTGAGAATTCTTAACAGGATTGGAAAACCCACTGTGGACATTAATATGTATAATTATCCTTCATGGTACATCTAGCGACTTGAAAAATTATGTCTGGGCTCTCAGAATTGCTTGTTTTCAAGTTTCTTTCCAAAACTTAAGTAACCAGAGGGCCAAACGCCAAGATTTCCTTTTGGTTCAGACTTGAATGTACAGTAATAGTGATATATTTCCCAAAGCTTTAGCACAGTAAACAAACTGTCTCTGTAAGGTGATTTGCTAGATATCTGTTAAATAGCTAGTCCTGTCTCACTAAGCTTACTGAGAAGTTATCGCTATTATGCTTTCTTTTTGAAATTCTGGTTACATGGGCCACTGGCCCTTTTTGAATTGCAGTGTGTCGTGTAAATAGTTGTAACTACATAGGACAGTCCTCTGAATGTTAGTGCCCAGTGAATTGGGTGTTCTACTTTCAAACACTGCATTTTGTGTGGTGAATGTAGTCCCACAGAGATAAAATTTCTGTATAAAATTGTTCCTCAAACTTTGTGCATGGGGAATACTTGTCAGTGGAAATAGTTAAGATACACAATGGAAGACTTGGAAGGTTACATTTTTTCCTGCAAGAGTAATCTACCTTTTAACATTCATATTGCTTTTTCTTTAGATTCATATTAAGATTTCAGAATGCTGTGACCATTATTACTCCTGTTGCCCATCAGAAAACTCCGGTGAAGTGTTTCAGGGAATGGTTGCAGTTTTCTCTAGCAATAAGGAGCACCCTTGAATTTGTCTTTTGAATCTGTCATGTTAGTAACTATGTGTGGCTTTTAGGTCCTTCTTTATTAAAAATTATAAATGGGCCCACTTAAAAATTCCATAAATAACTGAACAGAAAGGAATCAATTCCATTCATTGATAACTATGACAAATGACATTCATTGATAATATATAAAATAATGCAGAGAGGACCACAAAAAGGTTATTATTTTCATATATTGTATTGAGTATCGTAATGGAATGGCTCTCATAAACTGGAAATTTATGTTTGATTCTAATGCCATCTTAAATTTGCTCTTGTACTTAGTGACATTTTGCCTATAAAAATAGATCTGTCAGCAAGCCTGCTTGAGTGTCTTTTTCAGACCTATTAAAGACTCTGGTCACAAGAAATATTGCAAAGTAGCTTCACTTTTAAGAAATAGTAGTGAGATAATAGAATTAAAGCATCATAAACATGATGTGTGTCTGCGTTTAGTCACTCAGTGGTGTCTGACTCTTTGACACCCCATGGACTGCAGCCCGCCAGGCTCATCTGTCCGTGGGGATTCTCCAGGCAAGAACACTGGAGTGGGTTACCATGTCCTCTTCCAGGGCACCTTCCCAACCCAGGGATCAAACTCAGGTCTCCTGTATTTCGGGCAGATTCTTTACTGTCTGAGCCATCAGGGAAGCCCAATAAGCATGATGCAGAATGTGCATTTTGAAAGTAGAATAGTACTTTTTACTGAAAAAGCTTTCTACAGACAATATGACTCTGAATTCAACATTGTTGTGGTTTAGTCTCTAAGTTGTGTCTGACTCTTTTGTGACTCCATGGACTGGAGTCTACCAGGCTCCTATGTCCACGGGATTTCCCAGGTGAGAATACTGGAGTGGGCTGCCATTTCCTTCTCCATAATTCAATACTATTGATAGGGAATTTATCAAATGTATATAAGAACTTACAACAGGAAAGCACTAACATCAGAAAACTTGATCAGTTTGGGGAAATCAGTCTTAGCTGTAAAACTAAAGGAAGGTCACTTAGCGCTCAGATCTAGATCCTTAAAGGGGACCTAAGGGCAATATTGGTGAGAACACAAGTCTTTTTTTTTTTTTTGCCAAGCAGGAAGAGACACAACTTTCATCTGATTTGCTGAAGGAAGAGCATTATGAAAGTTTAAAACTCTCTGATCTCTGGAATATAGCAGTTAATTCAGAACCCCAACAATATTAGACTTATATGGTCTATTTTTATACTTGAGTAAATACCAAGGTTTCCCAATTATTTCCTGACTGACCTACAGTTAGGAAAAGTTCAGTCTCCATTGAAAAAATGGAACTGACTTCAAGAATGCTTTCACTTTAAACCATGTCATTTCAGCTTCAGATGTCAAAGTAAAACTAGTATTGTCCAACAGTGACAGCAAACAAGAGCTCTGGACAAGACGGCAGAATAGCAGGATCTGCGCCCACTTCCTCTCACAAAAACACCCAAATCACAACTAACTGCTGAACAACCATCATTAAAAAAGGACTAAGTGAAGTCGCTCAGTGGTGTCCGACTCTTTGCGACCCCGTGGACTGTAGTCCACCACGCTCCTCTGTCCATGGGATTTTCCAGGCAAGAGTACTGGAGTGGGGTGCCATTTCCTTCTCCAGAGGATCTTCCCAACCCAGGGATCGAACCAGGTCTCCCACATTGTAAGCAAGACACGTTACCGTCTGAGCCACCAGGGAAAAAAGGACTAGAACCTACCATAAAAGACACGCTCCTTCCAACGGGAGAAGCCACAACGAAACGGCAGGAGGGGTGCACTGGTGATTCAGTCCAGTCCCGTACCCCAGGGAGGCAGCCCTCACACTGAAGAATAATTACATCGCAGGATTCTCTCCCTCCCTTCTCCCACAGGAGTGAAGGTCTGAACCCACGTAGGGCTCCCCAGACTAGGGGACTGGCATCAGGAGGAGACCCCAGAGCACGTCTAACCAAATCACTTTGCTGTATACCTGAGACTATCATGACATTGCAAATCAGCTATATCCCAATATAAAATGATTTCAAACAAAGAAGGAAAACACACGACTCTTCGCCTTGGAGATGCAGGGCTGGCAACTTACTCTCTTCGTCAGCTGAGTGTCCATCATGAAGTTGTGCACGTGCTTCTCCGCTTTGGTAAGTTCTAGCTTCCTCGCTACCACCGCTACCACCAGGGCTGTGCAACCAGCACCCTGAAAAGCAGGAGAGAAGAGAACAGCCCTAGAGTTACCATTTCTGGTCTCAGCCACATTACAGAATGTCTTGTACTATGTACCTGACTACCTAGAGATCAAAAGTAAACTGTAGTAATTGCTGTCTTCCATCAACATGACAGAAACTGCATGACCAATAAACAGAAGCAACATGCCTTTAGACTGATGCTCAAAAACGTAAAATAGGTGAACTGAGAATGAAAGCATGATGTTTGCGTAGAACGTATTTTAATTATGTGACATGAACGGTAAAACAGCCACTTGCTGAACTTTCAGACTTACAACCAGAGCAAATCAGTTGTACTTAAAGACAGAGCAAAACAGAAATATAAATCAATGACTTAGCATAAATTCACTGAAAGGAAATAAGAATTATTCTCTAAAAAGTAAAATTCTATAATTGTCAAGAAAAAACCAGCAGGTCTTCAGGATGGTCAACCGTGAAAGGTCAGGAATGGACACAGATGTGCTGTATGCACAGCTTCAGACTGGTTCACGCACAGGACAGAAAGGACCGCATTAAGATCTGAGCCTGGACCATACACATACAGGAAATGCTAAACGTCAGGGATAACCATCTTCCTGCTCCAGATGTTTACAGGCACGAAGAAAGGCACGTGCCACCTTTATTTTGAAAAAACTCAACAGTGGTCCCTTCTCTAAGTTATAGGCTATTGGACTGACCTCTTAGGAGAAGTGTGATACTGCCATGCCCCAGAGATGAAAGTCCTGCTGCTCTGGGATCAAGGAGCATGCATTCCGAGCTGTGAGGCATGAGGTCTTCGTGATTCAAAGACCAATGACTACATTCGGGGTCAGGAGGCAAATGGGAGGGCCCAGGCTAGGAAGTCCTGCTGCAGACAGAGCCTCAAGCTTGGGAGAACCACAGAGAGCTGAGACTGCCTAGCTGTCTAGGTACAGAGACAAAGTGAGCCACAGAAGAGGGACACAGACAGTGAGACTTTACGGTATGTGGGGATCCTGCCACAGACTGGAATCTTTTTAAACTAGTTTTAAATAGCATCCCCTTTACATTAGCTAAGGTGATAGGATGCTCACAGAATAGTCCTCCAAGAGAATCTCAAATCCCCACAAGGAAACCTGGTTTTCCTCATTCCCAATAGGTCTAAAAATCGCTAGTTTTAATAGCAGCTCTGCAGCCCCTTAAAACTGTGGTCTACATCTTAAATATTTAAGTTTAAGGGATTTTCATATTATAAAAATAATAAAATCTTATTCCTATAATATCTAAAGACTATAAAATTTAGACAGGTAAGTTAAAAACTTGTATATGTAACTTGCTTCTAATTTTATTATTTTTTAAAGGAATTCATATTTGGAAAGCAAACAAGCCCAGCCATGAAAAGAGCTTCTCTCTCAATGGCTGGAATACCAGTAAGTTAATTATTCTTTGTGCTTTCCTAACAGTCCACATTATTTATATTGAATACATATTACTTATACAAACAAATGCTCACATTTAAAGTGACAAAGTTTGTAGTTTAAGAAAACATTTAACCTAACCTTTACTTATCTTCATTAACTTTAAAAAATTCAACCTAGGAAAATGATCTCTCTTCATAATTCATACTTATGTTTTATTATGTAATTAATTATAGAATCACTTTATTTGAATTAATAAGTGTAGCTTAGCCATTCAACTACTAACTAAAGAAGGAATTTTTAATCTTACTGAATGAGTTGTTACAAAGAGGGGCAAGACTGAGGAGAGGAAAAGAAAATACACTGTTTTGTATTGCCACAATCTGATAATTACAAATATACAGAGACAGTCTTGCTAATAGGGTAATTCTGACTAGATACAGTACTTCCAGAGGGTTTAAATATCTCCTTCCACCAAGCTCTGTGGAGAAATCAGTATCCTCAGAAATGAAGCGATACTGATCATATTATCCGAGAAAGAGGCCAGAGGTTTTTAGACCTACCTGGTTTACCCTTCTGATTTTAGAGATGAGGCAGTTAAGACAGAGTACGTGATTATTCAATTATGGATTCTGACTACCATTGGTATATTTTCCACCCTTTACCCCATCTCATAATACCTTTATGTAAGATCACATATATTCTTATTTGTGATCATTTCCATCTCCATGACACAATATAGAGCATTCCTAGGCAAAACTTCAGCTTATTATAAACTCTTAAAGTATGAATGTTTAAAAATTGAGCACTATGGTTAGTTACCAACATAAGGCAAAACATTATTCTTATTGTTTGAATGGCAACTTTAAGTCAAGTTAGCTTGTAACTAGAATCTTTTAAAGGGCTCCGTGTGATTCCAACATAGAGTCACTGCTTTAAGTAAAGGAGGATATGGAGAGAAAATGGCAAGGTACATCAACTACTCTCTATTTTAAACACAAGATAAAGATTTTTACTCGAGTCATTTCACTTACTTATGAAGACTTTCAGGAAATGATAAACAGGACCATAACGGCAGAGGGTAGAGAGGACAGGGTCAGTAATGTCTGAGTTGGGTTGTTAGCTATGTTGATATTCTGGGCCATGGGTAAAACTGAAGTTGCTCAGTCATGCCCGACTCTTCTCAACCCATGGACTGTAGCCTGCCCCACTCCTCTGTCCATGCAATTTTCCAGGCAAGAACACTGGAGAGGGTTGCCATTTCCTTCTCCAGGGAATCTTCCCCACCCAGGGATCAAACCCAGGTCTCCCACATTGCAGGGCCCTTAAGGCCTTAATAGGGCCCTAAGCTTTCACTCTCTCAGTATTGACTCTCTCCTCAGCCCACATGGGCCATGTGTTCAGTTCAGTTCAGTCGCTCAGTCGTGCCTGACTCTTTGCGACCCCATGAATCGCAGCATGCCAGGCCTCCCTGTCCATCACCAACGCCTGGAGTTCACTCAGACTCACATCCATCGAGTCGGTGATGCCATCCAGCCATCTCATCCTCGGTCGTCCCCTTCTCCTCCTGCCCCCAATCCCTCCCAGCATCAGGGTCTTTTCCAATGAGTCAACTCTTCGCATAAGGTGGCCATATTACTGGAGTTTCAGCTTTAGCATCATTCCTTCCAAAGAACATCCAGGGCTGATCTCCTTCAGAATGGACTGGTTGGATCTCCTTGTAGTCCAAGGGACTCTCAAGAGTCTTCTCCAACACCACACTTCAAAAGCATCAATTCTTCGGTGCTCAGCTTTCTTCACAGTCCAGCTCTCACATCCATACATGACCGCTGGAAAAACCATAGCTTTGACTAGACAGGCCATGAGTAGACAATGAAATAAAGTGATTTTAGAGCTGCGTACTAATGAAGGAAAAGAATGGCCTTTTGAAGTATCTAAACCTATTTTGTTACCACAAAATCTAAATAAGTTATAGCAAGAGAGGTTAGCCTGAATCAATGGAAGGAAGCAGTAGCCACTCAGGCTAGCCATCGGTACCTACCCATGGCATGAGAACATTCGCTTGACAAGTACAGGATCACCTGTTGCATGTCTGCTCCAAGGCACTCATCAATCATGAGCAATGAGAAAGTCAAGAGCAGCAATGGCTTTTTAATAAACAGTGAATATAAAAATAGGAGGGGCTTCAACCACTAGAGAGATAGCTATAAATGGCAGTTGGCACTATATGCTGAATATTGTTCTCCGGTGGCAGGAGGCCACTGGTGCGATTCTTCTGGAAAGAAATCAAGATCCCAACAGGAGTGGAAAATCACTGGTATCAAGTGCATTTGGAAGTTGCTTTTTATTTGTGTTTATTCTTGAGCTCCGCTTTTTCCTGCTGCTGGCCCATTTCTTGCTGAGGGTTCTCTAGCTCATCAAAAGTTTTATGTATTACAATTAGTATGTTTGTTGCAAAGTGCAGAAGCACGGGAATCTGACAGTTAAGTAATTAGTGAAACTATTGCTTATATCCCTCACTCCATGATCACACTTGTACCCTCTTAATTATACCCCCAAAGCCGCTTAGAAACCTTTTTTTCCAAAGTCTTTAGCTCCTTATATGTAAGTCTTATACCTTCCAAGTTCTTAATAAATCACAGGATGTTTTGATATGTATAGAACTGGATTTCAAAAATGTAACTTTTACAATTATGCAAACCAAAGCTGGCTCATCCCCGAAAGTTTTCTAGGTTCAAAGTAAGTTCCTGCTAACACATTAATGATTATAGTAATTTAAGAAATGATGTGATATTATTGTCCACTCAGTATCTACTTCCTGAGCCGTTCTGTTTCATAAATGAAGGAAAAGAATGGCCTTTTGAAGTATCTAAACCTATTTTGTTACCACAAAATCTAAATAAGTTATAGCAAGAGAGGTTAGCCTGAATCAATGGAAGGAAGCAGTAGCCACCAGGCTAGCCATCGGTACCTACCCATGGCATGAGAACATTCGCTTGACAAGTACAGGATCACCTGTTGCATGTCTGCTCCAAGGCACTCATCAATCATGAGCAATGAGAAAGTCAAGAGCAGCAATGGCTTTTTAATAAACAGTGAATATAAAAATAGGAGGGGCTTCAACCACTAGAGAGATAGCTATAAATGGCAGTTGGCACTATATGCTGAATATTGTTCTCCGGTGGCAGGAGGCCACTGGTGCGATTCTTCTGGAAAGAAATCAAGATCCCAACAGGAGTGGAAAATCACTGGTATCAAGTGCATTTGGAAGTTGCTTTTTATTTGTGTTTATTCTTGAGCTCCGCTTTTTCCTGCTGCTGGCCCATTTCTTGCTGAGGGTTCTCTAGCTCATCAAAAGTTTTATGTATTACAATTAGTATGTTTGTTGCAAAGTGCAGAAGCACGGGAATCTGACAGTTAAGTAATTAGTGAAACTATTGCTTATATCCCTCACTCCATGATCACACTTGTACCCTCTTAATTATACCCCCAAAGCCGCTTAGAAACCTTTTTTTCCAAAGTCTTTAGCTCCTTATATGTAAGTCTTATACCTTCCAAGTTCTTAATAAATCACAGGATGTTTTGATATGTATAGAACTGGATTTCAAAAATGTAACTTTTACAATTATGCAAACCAAAGCTGGCTCATCCCCGAAAGTTTTCTAGGTTCAAAGTAAGTTCCTGCTAACACATTAATGATTATAGTAATTTAAGAAATGATGTGATATTATTGTCCACTCAGTATCTACTTCCTGAGCCGTTCTGTTTCATAAAGTGAATAAGAATGAATGTAAATATGCTTTTACAACATTCTCTCCAAATCTTGCCATGATCACAATGGATATAGAAACAGTTGGGACTAACATATGTTACTCTCTGAAATTAAAATCCCTGCATGCCTTTAACGAGATGAGTCATAGTTCTTTCACCAAAGTCAGAAAATGTATTCTGGCTACTTTTCTTCCATTTCATTTGGCTATTAAGAAAAAACTAAGCAAGTAACTAACCTGCCACTTCAAGATACTCAGAAAACTAATGTGTGTGTGCGTGTGTGTGTGTGTGTATGTGTGTGTGTGTGTACATGTATTAATGATCATTATGCTAGATTAAAGTGAGCAGACAAAAGACAATCAGAAAACATAAGCTATAGTTGAATCCCAACACCTGGAGAGTCTTAGATGCTGCCAAATTAAAATGAAGTCTCTGTACAGGAAAGGAAACCATGAAAAAAGATAACCCAAAGAATAGGAGAAGATACTTGTAAATGACACAACCAAAAAGGGTTTAAACTCCAAAATATACAAAGTGCTCATACAACTCAATAAGGTTTTAAACTCCAAAATATACAAAATGTACAAAGAGCTCATACAACTCAATAAGGGTTTAAACTCCAAAATATACAAAGAGCTCATACAACTCAATAACAAAAAAGCAACCCAACTGGAAAATGGGCAGGAGACCTAAACAGACATTTCTCTAAAGAAGACATATAGATAGCTAATTAGCACATGAAAAGATGCTCAACATCGCTAATTATTAGAGAAACACAACTCAAAATTACAAGCTATCACCTCACACCAGTCAAAATGGCCATCATCAAAAAGTCTGCAAACAATAAATGCTGGAGAGACTGTGGAGGAAAGAGAACCATCCTATGCTGATGGTGGGAATGTAATTTGGTACAGCCATTATGGAAAATAGTATGGAGGTTTCTCAGAAAATTAAAAATAGAGCTACCACATGATCCAGCAATTCCACTCCTGAGTATGTATCCAGGCAAAACTATAATTTGAAAAGATATATGCAGCCCTCTTTTCATAGCAGTACTATTCACAATAGCTAGGCCATGAAAGCAACCTAAATGTCCATCAGCAGATGAATGGATAAAGAAAATGTGGTGTATACACACAATGGAAAACTACTCAGCTATAAAAAGAATGAAGTAATACATTTGCAGCAACATGGATGGACCTAGAGGTTATTAAAATAAGGAAGTTGAAACAGAAAGGCAAATACCATATGATATCATTTATATGTGGAATCTAAAATAGGGCACACTTGAACCTCTCTAGAAAACAGAGAGAGACTCACAAAGAGAACAGACTTGTGGTTGCCAAGGGAGGGGTGGGAAGGGAAAAGGATGGACTGGGAATCTGGGGTTAGTATATGCAAATTATTTTATATACCACTGATAAACAACAAGGTCCTACGGTATAGCACAGGGCGCTGTATGCAATCTCCTGGGATAAACTGTAATGGAAAAGAATGTAAGAAAGACTATACACATGTATATATGAAACTGAGTCATTTTGCTGTACAGCAGAAATTAACACAGTGTTGTAGATCATTCATGTTATAAATACAGCAATAACTAAAATGTAGTGCCTTTCTCTGCTGTATTCTTCTCTAATATAGCACATACATTGGAAGCCACGTCAATCCCTAGAATGTAAGGGAAGTTCAAGTAGCTTATTTTCCCCAAGATAATTTATCACATAGTTCAAAAAATTCAGAGATATGACATATTTTTACGTTAGATCACTAGTGATGCTCATCCTACAAATATACTTCTAAAAATCATGTTGAAGCACCACTTTGGGATCAAGCTTTAATAACTTAATATATAAGCCTATGGAAATGGAAATTCCATTAACAGCACCCTGGGAAAAGGTTTTGATTCTTTCCTTATTGAAAAAGGCATCTGCCAAATATTCAACATAATAATAATGAAATTTATAATGTGGAGGGTAGTTCCAGAATACTCACCACCAGAGAATGACTGCAAAAATTTGCTAATGTTCAAATGATCCCACTGTTAAATTATCCTTCTGTCTTACAATAGCTCCTAAAAGGTCAAGCTTCAGTTTTATAGCTGACTGATGGACTATCACTAATAAAAATTTGTTAACATACAGTTATTTTGAAAAAAATCATATTTTCTACCAAAATACTCCTAAATTAATGAAATAGCTGAAAGATTACTTTCATTTTAAAATATTTTTGTGGCTGATTCATGTCAGTGTGGCAAAACCAATACAGTATTGTAAAGCAGAATAAAGCAAAAGTAAAATTTAATTAAAAAAAAAAAAGAGAAATTGAAAACATTGCCCATTTTCCTGTCCCTGGAGTTGACTGACTCAATACCCTAGAACAATAAATATGTTTTCAATGTACTTTTCTGACACAATTATTTTTTCATAAAAATGCATAAAACAAGCATTCAGCTTTAGTATTATATCTCACTGGAGTTTTACAAGATCTCTTTAGGTCATGAAAATAAACAATATTCAAAATAACTTTGAAGACAAATTCCCTCTATTAAAATACCCCTGACTCTGAGTATCTTCAAATATATTTGGCCCTTGAACAAAGAGTGGGCTGGGGACACAAACCCTCCTTGCAGTTGAAAATTGAGGATAACTTATAGTCAACTTATAGTGTGCCCTCTACTCACAAATTCAATCAACCACAGATTGTGTAGTACTGTAGTATTTACTACTGAAAAATATCTGCATATAAGTGGACCCACGCAGTTCAAATCCATGTTGTCCAAGGATGAACTGTCTTGTTGATAGGCGGGTAGAGGTCACTTAAAGTGTCCTCGTCCTAAGGAAGCAAGGAGAAGGTATGTGTGCACTTTTTGAGTTCAGTGGTAAAACCTGGGTTTAGGAACCCCCACTCTCCTTTAGACTGACTTGCTTGTTCAGCTCCTCCTTGAGCTTCAGTGGCTGGAAAGAAGGAAGTGGTGCATAAACTTGGTCATCAACAATGAGTCATCTCTGAGCTTAAATCTCCTTAGCAATGGGGCCAATGTGAGCACATGCCTTTCAGAGACAGGAAGGGCAGCTCTGCCAATTCAAACTGCTGATAGTTTAGAAAATTTAGGTGGAATTGTAGAGACAATGAGTTGAGTACGAGAAGGTCACAACAACTTTCAGTTAACAGCAGCTGCCTTATTTCTTAAGAAATTTTCTTGGGGAGAAGTGAAGGTCTGCTGAGAGCGATGGGGGAGAATTCAGCCTTAGGGCTGAAAAGGCCTATCATCTCTTCCAACTGTTGCGCACAAAATAGAAACTATAGGAAGAATTTAAGGACATATCTTTTCAATGGGCCTTTATTTGATGAGATTCAGTGAACACACCTTTCCAGAATGGGAAAGACAATGAAGGACAGAAATGGTATGGAGCTAACAGAAGCAGAAGAGTTTAAGAAGAGGTGACAAGAATATACAGAAGAACTGTACAAAAAAGGTCTAATGACCCAGATGGCCACAATGGTGTGGCCACTTACCCAGAGCCAGACATCCAGGAGTGTGAAGTCAAGTGGACCTTAGGAAACACTGCTGCTAATAAAGCTAGTGGAGGTGATGGAATTCCAGTTGAGCTATTTCAAATCCTAAAAGATGATGCTGTTAAGTGCTGCATTCAGTATCCCAGCAAATTTGGAAAACTCAGTAGTGGTCACAGGACTGGAAAAGGACAATTTTCATTCAATCCCAAAAAAGGGCAATGCCAAAGAATGTTCAAACTACTGCACAACTGCACTCATTTGACATGCTAGCAAGACAATGGTCAAAATCCTTCAAGCTAGGTTTCAATACTATGTGAACCAAGAACTTAGAAAAGTTAGAGGAATCAGAGAGCAAACTGCTAACATCCATTGGATCATAGGGAAAGCAGGATAATTACAGAAAAACATCTACTTCTGCTTCACTGACTATGCTAAACCCTTTGACGTGTGGATCACAACAAACTGTGGAAAATTTCTGAAACAGATGGGAATACCAAACCACCTTACCTGCCTCCTGAGAAACCTGTATACAGGAATCAACAGAATCAGACATGGAACAATGGACTGGTTCCAAACTGGAAAAGGAATATATCAAGGCTATGTATTATCACTTGGCTTTTTTAACTTATATGCAGAATATATCATGTAAAATGCCAGGCTGGATGAAGCAGAAGCTGGAATCAAGATTTCTGGGACAAATATCAATAACTTCAGATATGCAGATGACATCACTCTTATGGCAGAAAGTGAAGAGGAATTAAAGAGTCTCTTGATGAAGGTGAAAGAGGATAGTAAAAATGCTGTCTTAAAACTCAACATTCAGAAAATAAAGATCATGGCATCCAGTCCTATCACTTCATGGCAAAAAGATGGGGAAAAAATGGAAACAATGACAGACTTTATTTTCTTGGACTCCGAAATCACTGTGGATGGTGACTGCAGCCATGAATTAAAAGATGTTTTCTCCTTGGAAGAAAAGCTATGACAAACCTAGATAGCATATTAAAAAGCAGAGACATCACTTTGCCAACAAAAGTCCATCTAGTCAAAGCTATGCTTTTCTAGTAGTCATGTATGGATGTGAGAGCTGGACCATAAAAAAGGTTGAGCATCAAGGAATTGATGCTTTTGAACTGTGATGTTGGAGAAGACTCTTGACAGTGTCTTGGACAGCAAGGAGATCAAACCAGTCAATCCTAAAGGAAATCAACCCTAAATTCATTGGAAGAATTGTTGCTAAAGCTGAAGCTCCAATACTTTGGCCACCTGATGTGAAAAGCTGACTCACTGGAAAAGACCCTGATCCTGGGAAAGATTGAAGGCAGGAGAAGGGGGCGACAGACGATGAAATGGTTGGATGGCATCACCGACTCAATGGACATGAGTTTGAGCAAATTCCCAGAGATGGTGAGAGACAAGGAAGTCCAATGTGCTGCACTCCATGGGGTAACAAAGAGTTGGATATGATTTATAGACTGAACAACAACAGCAGAAAGAGCCGAAGGACAAAAAGTAAAGTAAAAAACCTCTGCAGAGTTATCACTTGGAATTAAACACCTCATATCAACTTGTATGAGACAGATAAGATGATGAAATGGTTGGATGGCATCACCGACTCAATGGACATGAGTTTGAGCAAATTCCCAGAGATGGTGAGAGACAAGGAAGTCCAATGTGCTGCACTCCATGGGGTAACAAAGAGTTGGATATGATTTATAGACTGAACAACAACAGCAGAAAGAGCCGAAGGACAAAAAGTAAAGTAAAAAACCTCTGCAGAGTTATCACTTGGAATTAAACACCTCATATCAACTTGTATGAGACAGATAAAAGATTTTCTTTTTCCTTATTCGTGCATGCAACACCAAGGAATGGCTTTAGTCTAATTTTTCAAGACTCCTACTTCTACTGGCAGGGGAAAAGGAATGCTTAAATGCAGACAGGAAGTAGCAGGAATTGAATTATACCTTAGGGTTAGCTTTCTTTAACATCAGTCATTCTCCTCATATAAGCTCTGGCTAAGTTATGGTCCTTTTTCAAATATCTTCTACTGAATTAACAGGGGAGTGTTCCTACCCTTCAGGATGAAAACTACTGAACTCTGACAACTAAGATGCTATGTGGCCTTGTTAAGAGTTTTTGATATCTGGTAAATTCGATGATGACAGAATTATGAAGTGTTCTTAACCTAATGTGGTGCAAAAAATGATTCAATATTTTGCTCCCTCCTTGAATAAAATTTTAAAAATTAACTAGTATGATTTTTAAATGATTACAAACTATAAAACTTTTATGCATTGCTTTTTAAAAATACAGAATTGCCAATAGGATAGAAGAAGCTTAAATCACTCAAATCTGAAGTGACCTCATTTTTGTTGAGGAATCCATAGTGGACTCCATTGAAATCTAATGTTCACTATCAATAGAGGACCTATTATTAGATAATAACCACTACCTGAAGGAATGTGAAGATACTGCTCCATATTTTAAAATAATTTATGCCAAAAAGCAGTCATCCACTCTAAACAGTTAAAGGGCCAACAAACTGTCATAATTTTATGGAATTAGAGAAGCAAAAATTAAAGACGAATTTCATTTTAATATAAGACAAGAGATACTCTTACCAATGAGGCTGTATTCTACTCTTGAAACAATCATATATACTCACAGGTAAGGAAAAATGATAGTTTTCAGTTTGTGTTGCGTCTTATGTACAGATATAAAATGGTAGATAGGGTAACTTTTTAAATGCTAAGCAAATCAACTTCTTTATAACAAAGTTGGAGAGACTGAGAAACTAGTTGGTATTAACAAAAAGAGAAATTCTATGATCTAATAATGTTATTTGCCTACCTCTATCAAAAGAACAAAGCCATTTAAACTTCATCCCAAAGTTTATCATGACATCCACATCAATAAGTCCTCAAGTCTTTAGTGCCTCCTCAAAAAGGGCAAGGTTAGAGGACTGGAATCAAGATGGGAAGGAGTAGGATATGCAACACGTATTTTACCACAGATACATCAAGAATACATCTACAAATAGAACAGGTCTCACAGAACACTAGCAGACCTCAAACATCTGAAAGGACAAAAAAGACCTCTACAATAATCAAGTAGAAAAAAGAAAAAGGAAGTGGAACAGCTTCTGTGCCTCTGGAAGGCAGTTTTGATGGTAAGTAGAGGCTCCCACATCCTGGGAAGTCCCCTCACTTCACTGCTGCTGCTGCTGCAAAGTCGCTTCAGTCGTGTCTGACTCTGTGCGACCCCATGGACAGCAGCCCACCAGGCTTCCCCATCCCTGGGATTCTCAAACAATCATATATACTCACAGGTAAGGAAAAATGATAGTTTTCAGTTTGTGTTGCGTCTTATGTACAGATATAAAATGGTAGATAGGGTAACTTTTTAAATGCTAAGCAAATCAACTTCTTTATAACAAAGTTGGAGAGACTGAGAAACTAGTTGGTATTAACAAAAAGAGAAATTCTATGATCTAATAATGTTATTTGCCTACCTCTATCAAAAGAACAAAGCCATTTAAACTTCATCCCAAAGTTTATCATGACATCCACATCAATAAGTCCTCAAGTCTTTAGTGCCTCATCAAAAAGGGCAAGGTTAGAGGACTGGAATCAAGATGGGAAGGAATAGGATATGCAACACGTATTTTACCACAGATACATCAAGAATACATCTACAAATAGAACAGGTCTCACAGAACACCTACCGAACACTAGCAGACCTCAAACATCTGAAAGGACAAAAAAGACCTCTACAATAATCAAGTAGAAAAAAGAAAAAGGAAGTGGAACAGCTTCTGTGCCTCTAGAAGGCAGTTTTGATGGTAAGTAGAGGCTCCCACATCCTGGGAAGTCCCCTCACTTCACTGCTGCTGCTGCTGCAAAGTCGCTTCAGTCGTGTCTGACTCTGTGCGACCCCATGGACAGCAGCCCACCAGGCTCCCCCATCCCTGGGATTCTCCGGGCAAGAATGCTGGAGTTATTGCTATTTCCTTCTCCAATGCATGCATGCATGCTAAGCCACTTCAGTCATGTCTGACTCTGGGCAACCCCGCGGACAGCAGCCCACCAGGCTCCTCTGTCCATGGGATTCTCCAGGCAAGAATACGGGAGTACGTTGCCATTTCCTTCTCCATCACTTCACTGGCAGGGAGATTAGCTGGGACAGAAAAGATATTTCAGTGGTTCCGAGGAGAGCACAACAACTGGTTAGTGGCAGGACATAGAGAGACCTATACACATAGTCTGTGCGACTGCCCTGTGCACCCCAACTTGAGACACACATATGCTGGTACAGCTAGGGACTGGGTGCTGGAGCACGGGGTTTAGAAGACAGATCTGTGAAGAGGGCTGCTGCTGGCGGCATGGAGACAGCCTGAGTGGCCTGGCCTCTGGGAAGCAGCAACTGGGAGTGTGCAGGGAAGAACCCTGGGCTGTCATAAAAGGGCAGTGCCGCTGGCAGGTGGCACACAGAGGCGGGAGTGGGCCTTCCATCGTGGCCTCTTTCCCCACTTCTGGCTACTGCCCCCATGGACTCTATGACAGGCTCCCACACAGGCAGGCCTGCACAGCCTGGCCCTGGCCCCAGTCCCCGCCCACGTGGGCAGGCTCTGGTGCTCCAGCCACCACCTCGGTGGTTCTGGGAGCAGATGCCAGTGGTTGTCCGTGCACAGAGGTGAGACTGAAATCACAGCTGAGATCCAGGGGCTGTGCAACTTAGGAAGCAGAGCTGAAATCTTTCCTTGTGGCTGCACAAACTGCAGATTGACAGCCCCACTGCCAGCTTTGTAAAGTCAGCATATGTGGAACATTTTAACGAACAACTTGTGCTCCCGTGGCTGGGTTGCATCTGCACACAGCAGTTGTAGGTTTTGTGGGTGTGTACAACAGGGGCTGGGTCAGGCCAGGGTGTGCGCTGCCTCAGTAGCACCCACAGTGGGTACAGGTGCTTGACTACAACAGTCCTGGGATCTTACTCCAACGGATCTGTGCTGGTGGCCTTGTGAAAACCGAAGTGTGAAAGGTACCGGGGCTGATTGCCAGCATCCCATGGCTATGTTGGGGCTGAAAGCAGCACCAACTACAATGTACTTTAGGAGCCCACAATGGGTAAAAAGTGACACAGCAGAGTATACTCACAGGCGAACAGGCCCAGTAGAAGAATACTCAGTGGCTTCTCTCCCAGTGGGAGCATGCCAATCCCACCAGCCTCACAGTGCATAACAGAAACACAGCTCAGAAACGGAGCTGGGAGCTTCCTCTCCAATAATTAGGGAGCAGACCCTGCCCTGGACAGGGCGGTGATAACCAAAGAGCAAAGAGGAGGCCCCAGTCAATACCCAGCGCAGGATCCAATCAACACAGCATCAGTCACACCTCCTATCAAGGGGATGATGGCCAGCATACACTGAGGGAAAAGGTGACAGGTATCCATACTACAAACGGCCCTCACACCAAAAAGATTAAACCCATGCAAGCTACACAGGAGCATTCCCACATAAAAATAGCCCTCAAGGACCACAATAGATAATTGTTTCTCCTAAATTCATGTGCCTGCATGCTCAGTTGTATCCAACTCTTTGCGACCGATCCCGTGGACTGCAGCCCACCAGGCTCCTCTGTCCATACCATTTTCCAGGCAAGAATACTGGAGTGGGTTGCCAGAAAACAAATATAAGTAAAATGAAAAAACTGAAAAACCACTTCCAATTAAAAAACTGAGCGAATTCTCCTGCAAGAACAAAAAATGAAAGAGATCTATTTGGTCTAATAGTCATTGAATTCAATAAGGAGACAATGAGAATATTGAAGGAATTAAGAAAGGCTATCAACAGAAATTCAGATTACTATAAAAAGGAATTAGAACTTATAAGGAAGAGCCAATAGAAATTAGAGAATTCATGTGAAGAAATAAGAGCTGAACTAAAGACTATGAAAAGCAGAATTAATAATGCAGAAGAATGAATACGTGATATAGATGATAGAATAATGGAAATCACCCAATCAAGAGAGTAGACAGAAACACAAACTAAAAAAAAAATGAAAGCAACATAAGCAACCTATGGGATAATATAGAGAATGCCAATCCATGCCTAATAGGGATCTCAGAAAGAAAAGAAAGAGAAGAAAGTATTGCAAATGTATTTAAAGAAATTATGGCTGGAGACTTCTGAAACCTAAAGCAGGAAACAGATATCCAGATATAGGAAGCAAAGACAGACCTACACCAAGACATATTATAATAAAAATGGCAAAATTCGAGGATAAATAGGACACACATCAATGAGCAGATATTTGTAACAAAAATCAATAAGGCAACAGAGACCCTAAATGATACAACAGAACACCCAGACTTGTTAAGGACCCTGTAGCTGAAAGAAGGAGAATATGCGTTCTTTTCACGTGCACTTGGGACATGCTCCAGGACTGACCACATTCTTGGGCACAAAACAAGCCTAAACAGAAATTATTTCAATCATCTTTTCTGACTGCAATGGCATGAAACTAGATATTAGCCACAGAAAAAGAAATGAGAAAAAAAGAGAAACAATTACTTAGTGACTAAACAACATGCTAGCAAAACAAAAACCAAAAAAATGGATCAATGAGAAATCAAAGAAGAAATTAGAAAATTATCTTGAGGCAAACAACAACAAAAATACAGCCATTCAAAACCTATGGCAGGCAGCAAAAGCTATTCTTGGAGGAAAGTTCACATAGGCCTTCTTTAAGAAATAAGAAAAATATCAAAAAAAACCAACCTAATTCACCACCTAAAAGAACTAGAAAAAGAACAAACAAAACCTACATTCAGCAGAAGGAAGGAGATAACAAAGACCAGAGAGGAGATAAATAAAATAGAGATTTAAAAAAATACACACAAAAAATCAATAAAACCAAGAATTCATTCTTTGAAAGGGTAAACAGAATGTACAAACCTCTGGCCAGGCTTATAGGGAAGATAGATGATCCAAATGAAATAAGAAATGAAAGAGGAGAAATAACAAGATACTGCAAAAAAAAAAACACAAAAAACAACAACAAGGGAATATTATGAAAAATTATAAATTGACAATCTTAAAGATTTGACAATATCAAAGAAATGAACAACCTTTGAGAAACATATAGCCCACTGAAATTGAATCAAGAAGAAATAGATAACTTGAATGGACCAGTCACTAGAAATGAAATCAGATCAATAATAATAATAAAAGAAACCCCTAATCAGAAGGCTTCAATGGAGAATTCTACCAAACATACAAAAAACTTATGCCAATACTTCTCAAACTCTTCAAAAAGACTAAAGTGGAAGAAACACTCCTGAAGACATTCTATGACACCACTGTCACCAAAGACAATACTACAAAAGAAAATTACAAGCTAATATCTTTGGTGAATACAGACAGAAACATTCTCAACAAAATATTAGCAAACTGAATCTGAAAGCACATAAAAAGGCCATAGACCACGACCAAGTTGGATTCATCCCAGGTTCACAAGGATGGTTCAACACATGCAAATTAGTCAATGTGATACCCCACATCAACAAAAGGACAAAACCCATATGATCATCTCAATAGATGCAGAAAAAGCATTTGATAAAATTCGACATTCATTTATGATAAAAAAAATCCTGATGAAAATGTGTATAGAGTGAACATATCTCATCATGATAAAAGCTGTTCGTGACAAACCCATAGCCAATATAATACTCAAAGCTGAAAGCCTTCTTACTAAAATCTAGAACAAGACAAGGATGCCCACTCTCACCACTTCTCTTTAAAAAATATTGGCAGTCTTTAAGCACAGCAATCAGACAAAAAAGAAGGAAAGAAAGAAAATGTGTTTAAATTCATAGAGAAGAGGTAAAATTGTCATTATATGTAGATGACATGGTAAAATATATATAAAGAAAACCCTGAAGACTCCACTCAGAAATTACTAGAACTGATATACTAATTTAGCAACATAGCAGGATAAAAGATTGACATATGGAAAATGGTTGCATTTCTTTACACTAACAGTGGAATACCAAAAAGGGAATGTAAGCAATCTCTTTTAAAATCACACCAAAAAAAAAACAAAAAACACCCAGAAAAACTTAGGAATAAATCTCATCAAAGAGGTGAAAGACTAACATGCTGAAAATTCAAAACATTAATACAGAAAAGGAAACATGATTCAAAGAAATGGAAAGCTATCCCATGCTCTTGGATGGGAAGAATTAATATTTTTTAAATGGTCATACTACTGATTCAGTGTAATCCCTATTAAATTACCTATGATATTTTTCTACAGAAACAGAACAAATAATACTAAAATTTATACGGAACCACAAAAGACCGAGAATTGTCGAAGCAATCCTTAGGAAAAAGAACAAAGCTGGAGGCGTAACCTTCCCAGACTCCAGACGATACTACAAGGCCACAGTAGTCGAAACAGCGTCCTGTTCGCACAGAAATAGACATACAGATAATGGAACAGAATATAGAGCCCAGAAATAAACCCACACACCTATGGACAATTAATCTTCAACAAGGAGGCACGAACACAGTCGCTCAAAAATCAGTGATGTTAGAACACATTCACACTCTACACAAAAATCAACTCATAATGGCTTAAAAACCTAAATATAAGACAAGGCACATAAAATTCCTAGAAGAGAATACAGGCTAAACATTTTCTGACATAAACTGTACCAATATTTTCTTAAGCCAGTGCTCCCAGGCAATGGAAATAAAAGCAAAAACAAACCAAAGAGAGCTAATCAAACTTACAAGCTTTTGAACAGCAAAGGAGACGAAGTGAACTGAAAGTCGCTCAGTCGTGTCTGACTCTAGGCGACTCCATGGACTATATACAGTCCATGGAATTCTCCAGGCCAGAATACTGGAGTGGGCAGCCTTTTCCTTCTCCAAGGAATCTTCCCAAACCAGGGATTGAACCCAGGTCTTCCACATTGCAGGTGGACTCTTTACCGGCTGAGCCACAGGGGAACCCTATAGCAAAGGAAACTATAAACAAAACAGCCTACAGAGGCAGAGAAAATATTTGCAAAAGACACAACTGCCAAGGTCTTCATCTCCAAAACATACAAACAGCTAACACAACTTAAAAAAAAAAAGACTCAATCCAAAAATGGGCACAAGAGCTAAACAGACATTTCCCCAAAGAAGACATAGAGATGGCCATTGGGCACATGAGAAGATGCTCAACATGCTAATATTAGAGAAATGCAAACTAAACTACAGCGAGGCACCACTTCACACCAGTCAGGATGGCCAGCATTAAGAAGTCTACGATAGCGGATGCTGGAGAGGGTGCAGGGAAAAAGAACGCTCATACACTGTTGCTGGGAGTGTAAGCTGGTTCAGCCACTATGGAGTAGAATTGCCATACGATCTAGCAGCCCCACTCCTGGGCATATATATTTTCAAAACTATACTTTGAAAAGATACATGTATCCTTATGTATATAACAACACTATCTACAATAGCTGAGACATGGCAACAACCTAAATGTCCATCAACAGATGAAAGGATAAAGAAGATGTGGTATATATAAACAATGGAGTACTACTCAGCCATAAAAAGAATGGAATAATGCCATTTGCAGCAACAAGGATCGGCCGAGAGATTATCGCACGAAGTGAAGTAAGTCAGAAAGAGAAAGACAAGTACCATACAATATCACTTATATGTGAAATATGAAATACTACTCAAATCAACATATCTACAGAACAAAAACGGACTCACAGACATACAGAATACATTTGTGGTTGCCAAAGAGGGTGGGATAGGGGAGGAAGGATTTAGGGGTTTGGGATTAGCAGAGGCAAACTATTATACATAGGATGGATAAGCAATAAGGTCCTACTGTATAGCACAGGGAACTATGTGAGATCAATATCCTGTGACAAATTAAAACAAGACAATATAATATGTGTGCATGTATAACTGAATCACTTTGTTGTACAGAAGAAATTAACACAATATTGTAAAACAACTACACTTCAGTAAAATTCTTTTGAAAAGAGGAAGGATAGAAGAATAAGGAAAAAGGTAAATAATGACAACCTCAGTAGTTTTCTCTTGAAGGGTAATGAGGACTCTGTCTTTTAGGCAGCTGTATAATCTTGTGTTTTTTAAAATAAGACTCACGGAAAGGGAAGAGATCGTTGCTTTGTCAGCTCTAATATTAGTTAGGTCTTGACTCATTTGATCTATCATAGCGGAATTCTTGTTCAGGCATTTTAACATATAAAACCCCTTGTTTTAGTATTTTGATAATCATCTTTACATAGCATTGTAAACACAACCTAAAATCTATTTTAAAACCTTTCCATGATTGTCTTGGATTCACAACTTACATTTCAGCCAAGGAGAAGTTATTTTTTGATAAGACCATTTGTTTCTTTCTTAGAAATATTATGGAAACTCTCTTCCCTCATGGTTTAACAATACATTTCTGCCAAGAACCATGGCAGAAATGAGCTTTCTCTTAATGTCCTTGGCTCCGTAAGTAATTCATGATATAAATTGTTATTTAAAATTTTTAAATTACAGTTTCATTTTGAGTTTTTAACCAATGAAATGTGAATATCTAAGATGATTCTATGAAATAATCCATTACTGTCATTAGCTTTATGAAGAAAACATGCACTGCTAATACCTTTATGTCTACATTTTTGAAACGGGAAAGCTTGGCAGGCGTTAGCATTCAGATCAACTGTATATTATGTGCTTCAAAGTGAAACAATCACATAAGGGTATAAATTCTATCAAAATTTCATAAACACAAGAACAAGAAAATTGAAATATAAAAGAACACAAGGAGTGATTCCTCGTGCTTCAGAGATGATGTGCAAGACGGTCCAGGGCTGACCCTGCGCTCTCCCAGGGCTGCTGAGACTTATGCTTCTTTTCACAGTTTATTAAAGGCCAGAGAAACACCGAGCAGTGACTCATGAGAAACGTGACCACGTACATTTTATCTAAACATGCACTGCCAAAGTGCAGGGGTGAACAGGCTGGAAGAAGAAAGAAAGAAAAATATATCAATAAAAGAGCCTGAAGTTAAAAGCAAGTCGTATCTGACTTAGGCAACTCCGATGCAACAAACTGGTATTTAAACTTCATGTGATCAAAGGCAAAATAAAAAGGTGTCTGACAAAACTAAAACACAGTTCATCTAAAGGAAACTAACCTTTTATACAAACTCTGAGAAAACCCCTTTTAGGAAACTAAATTTGTCAGCCACACCCTGTACAGTTTCTAGGTAACTTCAATACTTGGGCTCCTGATCCCCAGGAAATTTACATGAGCTAAAACCAGCTTCTCAGAAGCACCCCCAGACCACTGCTTTGTGACCTGAGTCTGTGTGAATTTGCTTGGCCAGTGGATAAAGACAATGCAATTGTATACAGTTTTGCAAATACATAGACTAGTCAAAGAGCACTCAATTTTTCTATATGAAGTAAACAACTTCTCATCAAGGTAATTAAGAAAGGTCTGTTCTTAAGAGGGAAATGGAATGGAGCTGCTCAGATTAAGGCCAGAGGGCAGCAGGGAAGACAGTGTGCCCTTCCCTGCACGCAGTCCCTCTGTGTCCGGATCGATCAAGCGGCTCAGAACATACTCCCGAAAAACGAGGTAAGATTACAAGTGAAACTTAAGCAAGGAAGTAGTTCGAAGCATGAAATAAAAGATTTGTGCTGTCAGATGAGACTTTGCAGGAGCTGTGCTTGAGACCTTAGGGACAGAGAAAAAAATCAGGGGACGATAAAAGCGTTACAAGAGCCAGGCAAGGTTAACCTCAGACTTGGCTCTGATCCATGGGAAATGAAGCGATTTGTACAAACCCTGAGTCATACCTGATTCAAGAATAAAAGAGTGGATGGCTTGCCAAAAACCAATGCCGAAGAAGTTGTTTCTAAGAAGCACAAGGGAAAAACTCTGCAATCAGCAGTTCTGTGTGTATGAATAGCATCACTCATGTCCCTTGTGGGCTTGTTATGGGCCCTCCAAAATATACCCAGGCAAATTTTATTTCCCAAAGCATTCTACTATATAACAAAATGCCATCTTTTGAGGAAAAAGGATGGGCTCCAAGAGTAATCATAAAGGACCATATAAATTGTAATAAAAATTACTAGCATTCATAAAACTGTATTTTCTTTTATAAGCAAAGAATGCTACATTATATTTTCCACAAATGGTCATCTTGTTACAACTGGTAACCTTAAAATGAGCCCCCAGATTTTATTTTCACAGCTAGCTGTTCAGTACTACCAAGTGGGAGAAGAGTGTTCCTACTCGGTATATGTCACGGACACTCAGTCCTTCCAGCTAGTTCTCACTCTTTGAACAATCTTCCTAAGCTGCTACAAGGGTACACACTGCCCTGGCCATGCTTCAGAGGTCCTCACTTTGAGAGCCTGCTTCTCTCGGGCCAACCTGAGGGTGGACACAGTGGAGGCACTGGGCAGAGATGCCTGGCTTGAGGCATTCTGGGAATTTCCTGCCTCCGGGGCTCCCAGTGCTAGCTCACATCCTTCCGCAGGCAGAAACCAAACCAGTACCAGGATGATGCTCTTTGCTGTGACCCAGCTGAAAAAGCAGATAAGGAATGAGGAGAACCCAAGTCACTCAAACTGGAGCATCTGGGGCAGACATTTCAAAGTTCATACCACATGGCAGTAAATTTTGGACACCTTGATAGCTTTCCATTTTCTTACATCTAAAGTAAATGGTACACACCGGTCCTGGCCACATCATGGTGAATGAGGGACAAGGAACATGTCTGAGCCTGCTCAGTGTCCCAGCAGAGTGGCATGCCACGAGAGGCAGCAAACCTCACTCAAGAGCTCCGTAAGATCTGGCCTCCGACTCCCAGCCCCGTGTCTCTTCCCCAGTTCACTCTGGACACTCCTGACCCAGCGGCCTTGGGCCCATATACCAAGTCCCTCCTGGCCTTACTTTCTTCACACAGACCTTTTCCTCTCCCTGGAATGCCCTTCCTCCCCACACTTTGCCTGGCTACAACCCTTTCCCATCTCAGTTTCAAAGTCAACTTTCCAGGGATTTCTTTCTCTGAATAGATCGCATTCTTCTCCCTTAGTGCCCAAATCTGATCAGAAGTCTTAGTCCCTCACATACTTGCTACAAACGTAATTAACAATCATTTGTTACTTATTTATAAAAAAAAGGTGGTCACCTATAACCTTCACGAAAAGAAGGACAGAGACAGTTTGTCCTTTTTCTGCTCTATTTCTAGTTACTAGGTGAGCACTGTAATTGAGATAATAAAAAAGAAATATTCATCAAAATGATAAACACTAATTATTTAATTGAAAAAGTGTTATTCTTCAGTTGTTTGATATATTTCAAGATAGTTTTCATGGCCCACATTTTATAGATGAGGAAAGTACATTTCAGAGAAGAGGATTTCATTTAAGTTCACCTGGAAAGTTGGAAATGGCAGAATCCAGACTTAAAGAAATTCTTGACCTTGAAGCTGAAGCTCTAAGATCAGATTTGCTCATCACAAAGAGCAAATCCAGCAGCACTCTCTCCTCAATGGAGCTTCATGATGCAAATTAAGATGAAAACTGTTAACCCACGTACCTACCGTCAATTAACCTTTGACAAAGGAGGTAAGAATATACACTGGGAAAAAGTGTCTTCAACAAGTGGTGTTGGGAAAGATGGACAGCCCCATGTGAATGAATTAAATTAGAGCATACCCTTATACCATACACAAAAATCAACACAGAATCGCTTAAAGACCTAAATAGGAGACACGACACCATAAAACTCCTAGAAGAGAACATAGGCAAAATCTTCTCTGACATAAATCACACCAGTTTTCTTAGGGCAGTCTCTCAAGGCAGTAGAAATAAACACAAAAGCAAATGGGACCTAATCCAACTTATAAGCTTTTGTAGAACAAGGAAAACCGTAAGTGAAGTTGCTCAGTTGTGTCCGACTCTGTGACCCCATGGACTGTAGCCTACCAGGCTCCTCTGTCCATGGGATTTTCCAGGCAATAGTACTGGAGTGGATTGCCATTTCCTTCCCCAGGGGATCTTCCCGACCCAGGGATCGAACCCGGGTCTCCCGCATTGTAGACAGACGCTTTACCATCTGGGCCACATGAAAAGATAACCTACAGCAGGGAAGAAAATATTTGCAAGCAGTGCCACCAACAAGGGATTAATTTCCCAAAGTATACAAACAGCTTGTACAACTCAACAACAACAAAAAACAACCCAATTCAAAAATGGGCACAAAAGCTACATAGACATTTCTCCAAAGACATACAGATGGCCACTGGGTACATGAAAAGATGCTCAATATCACTAATTGTTAGAGAGATGCAAATCAAAACCACAATGAGGTATTCGCTTCACACCATTCAGAACGGCCATCATTAAAAAGTCTACAAATTACAAGTGCTGGAGGGTGCATGAAGAAAAGGGAGCCCTTCTACACTATTGGTGGGAGCGTAAATTGGTGCAGCCACTGTGGAAAACAATAGGGAGATTCCTCAAAACACTAAAACTAAAATTGCCATGTGATCCAGCAATCCCACTCTTGGGCATCTGGCCAGATGAAACTATAACTCAGAAAGAAACATGCACCCCTTTGTTCATATGAGCACTATTCACAATAGCTAAGACATGAAAACAACCTAAATGTCCACTGACAGGTGAATGGATCAAGAAGATGTGGTATATATACCTGATGAAATACTACTCAGCCATAAAAAGGAATGAAATAATGCCATTTGCAGCAACATGGATGAAACTAGAGATTACCATACTCAGTAAGTAAGAAAGAGAAAGACAAATACCATAGCGTATCACTTATATGTGAAATCTAAAATAAGACAGAAATGAACCTATCTATGAAACAGAACCATGGACACAGAGAACAGGCTTGTGGTGGCCAAGGGGAAAGGGTTTGGGAGAGGGGTAGAGAGGGAGGCTGAGGTTAGAAGATGTGAGCTTTATAGAGAGTGGATAAATAACAAGGTCCTACTGTACAGCACAGGGAACTATATTCAATATCCTATGACAAACCACTGAATCTTTTTGCTGTATAGCAGTAATTAACAACACTGTAAAACAACTATATTTCATTTAAATTAAAAAAGGATGAAAACTGTTGATGTTCTCTTCCAACAGAAAATTTACTTATGTATGCTGCCTTTCTGCTGTTGGGAAATCAAATATTTACCATGACTTTACACTAAGTGCCTTCCTGAGTATTCATAAGAGAGACAGACAGTGAAAAGACACTTACCATAATCCCAGTGAGCAAACAGACTCCTTTCCCACAGTATGTGTTAGGCACCATGTCACCATAACCGATGGAGAGAAAAGTTATTGATATCAACCACATTGCTCCAAGGAAGTTGCTAGTAACATCCTGTTGATCATGGTACCTGAAAAACAGCAAACAAAGCCAGTCTTTTATCATTAATCTAGAGGAGGGCCACCAAGGGCAGTTTGACTCAATCCAGTGAATTTACTAAGTAGCTTCTACAAAATGCTCTATTTAGAGATTTTTACAGCTCACTATTATAAGTAAAATTGGGGTTCTACCTAAGCAATGAGAAAGACATCAGGATTTCTTCAACTTTAAAAATAATTTGAAAGGGAAGCTGCAAAATATGAAAATAGCTTTTATCACTGGTGTTAGTTGACTAATGCACGTTTATCTCTGAGCCCTGTTCTTGCTTTGCTCACAAAAGTGTCCTCCTTCCTCGATGTTCACTGATGTGCCCGATGTGTAGGACCATACGCGGTCACCAAATCTCCTTCCTCGCCTCTGCATCAGGAGGAACCGTGGTGTCCTCTTTGCCATCTGCTTCCCTAGTGGGCCAATTTTGACCCTTCAAAATCAGTTCAGTCCGGAGCCTCTTCTGTCTGTTTTACTCCCAGCTCCTCCCAGGGGCTCCCTCCCACAGGACTAGATGTAATTGTCCTGTACTAGTTGTCCTCCTTGAAGCTGGGAAAAATATATTTGACTGCACAGTCCACATTCAGAACTAGAGCTTAATGTAAGTCACTGCCTCACGAGTTACACACACAGAGTTTGTATTCGAAAGGAGAGGTATGTAGTTTATCCTGGTGATCCTAGAAGGTGTCAAGGTTTTCTAGTGAGGAGGAAGGATTTTATATCAGAAAGAGATATCCTATAATGTTTTGCTTGAATTACCGGTGTTAAACAATAACCCGGGCCCCTTATGGGGACTACTATCCTTCATGCATGCAAGCGTGAGGCCATGCCAGTTGGCACCTGGGAGGAGCTTGTCCTGGATGTGTGCTCTGCACAGTTGTGGGCAGGGTGGCCCACGGGCATTCTGTACTCTTCACTCTACTTGTGTTAAGGACCACCCTTTCTTCCCAGCTCCCAGAGCCCACTGGCAACAGCTTCCCTTCCTTGTTGCTTGGTCTCTGAAGCATGCTGATAACCCCCGAGCTGGCATTCACTCAGCTCTGCCTTTCAGCCCAACCATCTGTCTGTGTATTCAGAGCTGGAGACAAGAAGCCTCCCCGTGACCTGAGCCCCAGGATTGATCCCATATACAACCTACATCACGCCATTACATTCTCTGAGATTTCCTTTTTCTGTTCTTTATCTCATGCCAAGACTTCTGCCATAACCCAAAGTGCAGAAAGGTTAGAGAGTATAAGCTTTCCCCTGTAGCGCTGACCCTTTGACAGTGGAGACAGTGGGTCTTATCTCTGTCTTTGGACACAGAATGGCCTGTGCTTATCACTTTTACACCCTTGTTTGCCTCCAAACAAGAGAGAAGCTAAGAAATGATAGTTCCTGTTACACTGGCTAGGAAAGAGAAAGCCCTGGCTGGAGTGAGTGGAAACCCAGAGCAAGGAGGCATGGTGGCATCGCTGTATCTTCTGAAAGAAAAGGGAAGGGCGGGTATGCAGCAGCCGGCCCTGCAGAGCAGCACGCTGCGAGGCTCTGAGGGCAGGAGGGCAGCAGCCTCACCACTCTGCTCCAGGAAGCAGCCATCGGGACCCAGAGGCAGAGACCCCTCTTCCTAGGACGGCTGAGTGGAGAGGCTGTCTCTTCCAAAAGGGAGGCCAAGACGTAGTCCTCATATTAGATAGACAGATAGATAGATAGACAGACAGATAGATACCCGTGCTCAGTCATGCCTGACACTTTGCGACCTTATGGACTGTAGTCCGCCAGACTCCTCTGTCCATGGGATTTCTCGGGCAAGAATACTGGAGTGGGTTGCCATTTCCTTTTCTAGCGGATCTTCCCCAACCAGGGATCGGACCCACGTCTCTCGCATCTCCTGCACCGCAGGCAGATTCTTTACCTTTGAGCCACCAGGAAGCCTTAGTGCTCATATTACTCAGTCACTAAAGAACAAATGAAATAATGCCATTTGCAGTGACATGGGTGGGCCTAGAGACTGCCATACTAAGTAAAGTTAAGTCTGACAGAGAAAGACAAATACCATATGATATTGCTTATACATGGAATCTTAAAAAATGAAATAAATGCACTTGTTTACAAAACAGAAACAGACACAAAAAACAAATTCATGGTTATGAAAGAGGCAGGTAGGAGAGGGGTAATTGAGGAGTTTGGGATTAATAGATACATACTACCATAAATAAAATAGGTAAATAACAAGGCCTACCATAAATAGCATTAATAAAGAACATGCATAGTAGGGAACTATAATAGGAAAGAATCTGAAAAAAACTCAATCACTTTGGTATGCACTTGAAACTAATATAACACGGTAAATCAACTCTACTTCAATTTTTTTTTAAAGATGCATTCCTAACTTTCAAGGAAGATAGATGAGTGCACTTCCTGTGAGAAACTCTGATAAATAACACGCACATAAAAGCAGAGTGATGTGTACATGTGAGTTCAGCTACGCGTAGGCTACCAGGCTCTGTGGGCTGCTCGGGGAGGCTGCGATGCCTGTGCCACGGGAGAATGTGGTTTCTGTTTCAAAAAGGACCCTCAGAAGCAAGCTTTGGATTATAGCCCACTCACACTATTGAGGCTCTCTATGAACAGTCCTCAGCAAGCAATTGCCTGAAACAGAGAATATATTACCTCGGCATGAGTGTGGGCCACACAAGAGAGGGGAGGCAAAAGCTTCACATCCTATTCGATTTTCAACTGTGACACAAAGTTTCTTCCTAACAAAGCACGATTTACATAAAGATCCGACAGGTTTAAGAGCTGATGGCCCTGATTCCTTGATGCAGATGAAATATTTGTCGAGCCCTCTTTATATGTTCAGCACTTAACTTGCATTTTCTTGTTTTACAATCTTTGGCTGAAACAGCTACGGTCTTTACCCGCTATCAACGGTGTTCTCAGTTGCTGCTGCTGCCAAGTCACTTCAGTCGTGTCCAACCACATCTGAGTGATATCCTCAGGTTATTGCTACATCATGAGTGATTAGCACATACCTGCCCACTTGCAAGGCACATGCTGTTCCTCTGGCAGAGCAACTACAAAGAGGAAGTTTAAGATTTTATACTATAAACAAAGGTCTTTAAGGAGACTTCACTGCTGGGGCGCACAGGTCAGTCTCCTCAGCTTGGGCAAAGGTGTGACAGTCTTTGTCATCTGTTCTTCCTGAAGCACTTTGATTTGGTTTTCAAAGTTTAGAGCACTTAATGACATTGAAAATTACAATGAAAGTTAGTTGCCTACATTTAATAAATACACAAGTTTAAAATAACAAATTTCTCCCATCCTTATTCAATTCTTCACCATCCTCAAGTATTATGCCATTATATCATTTAGTCAGTATTAGTTATATGCTATGCAATTCTATTGGGTCAGACCCTGTATTGCCATACTGAAGTGTCTAATTAGAAACAGACAACTTTCTAGGAGTTGGCATTTAAAGGGCTTGGGGTTCAGTGGTAAATTACCTTTTTTTTCTTATTAACTAATTAACATGCCTGAAAGATAACTTAGAATGGAAAAATAATATTTCATACTAATGTTTATGCTACATTTCAGACATGCTTAGTTATGACTAGTCAACAAGAGGAAGATAATTAGGGACCACATTAGCTACTATTAGAACAGTCAAGGTTTCTTTCTTGGAAACTCAGAAACAAATATTAAGGCTTATCAATAGGGTGACATTGCTTAGAATGGTTTTGAATAAATGCAGAGTGACACCATTATGAATGATTAATATATACACTTTAAGTAATTAAATATTTTCAAAATATTTCCTACAGTTTTTTACTTCAAAAACTTACTTAGATAATTCCAACCTTCTCCACAAGAACTATTCTGGGAAAGACCTGAAAAAATAACTCATGGAGCAAATTTAAAATTCTAATAAATATGAATGTTTATTTAATTAAGACATATTAATGAAGATTAAAATTAGTGTAAGGAATTTCTGATGATCTTAAACTTTTAAAATAAGGGCTCTAGGGTTTAGGGAAAGGACTTCGTGAACTGTTTTACAGAACTTCATGCTGCAAAGACTTAAAGCTTGTGAGATAAACTTTAAGGTTTTAAAAGAAGAAAACATTTATTTTCTTAGTTTCCATTCATTTCTTCATTCACTCTTGGCTGTGGATCTATCACTATTTTTGAAATCACAAATATGACAGCTTTCCATTATATTTGCTTAAAGTTACCAGGGTGATCTTTCCAAGGGCATTACTGAATTTTCCCCTCAGAATGAGATGGTCTCTACCTGGAACTTCTGCCTCACCCACAGCACCTTTCCATAAGCAACAGGGGCTCTGGCTATATAGTAAGGGCGGGCAGTTATGCCATCCTCTTCCCCAGCTCTCTCTCTACAGGTACATTGCATTCTGCCTAACAAAACCCTCCCCCACCTTCCTAGCCCTGATTTGTACTTTGAGAATCTGGTCAAATTCCTCTTTACCAGGTTTCACATAGTAATTTTAACATGGTACTCGGGGTTGGACCAGAGTACCATGTCCATTCTCTATGGGCCAGAAGGCATATAACATATGCTCAGCTTAATAAACAGGCCCCAAGAATCTAAATTATAAAGAATTTGAGGACAAAGATTATGCTTTACTCATTGCTTTATCTTCACTTAAAAGAATATAGCAGGAAATCAGTATTTACTGAATTAACAAATATGACAACATGAAACATTTTTCTCAACTGACTTGTCCTTATTCACATGTTAGGCCTTTGGGATCACATATATAGAGATACAAAAAGGAGATAGAAATAAGTCTTTCCCTTCAATCAGTATGAATTGGATTTATCAGTTATGTTCCAAGATCTGTATACAACTTATAAGTTACTTTTACATATGTAAAAAATAATTCAACAATGGAGATTTACAGCTTATAAACTATGTTCATTAACCCTTTTCTATTAAACATACTATTAATACTATGGAATGCAAAAATACCTTAACTGTCATCTCTGACCTCAAATGTCAGCCTCAGTTAAATGATGAAAAGTATGATGGAGATTTACATTCATGTGATCAACCTGCCATCAATTCTCTCTCCTGGATCCACCATTCTCTCCTGAAATAACACTAAAATGACAGTAGGGCAATTGAAAAAGGTATAAACCCATAAGAACAAAAGGAAGAGAGAAATCAGAGAATAAAAATATATTATATTTTTATGCAAACAAAAGTACATGGGGAATTCTGCTTCCAGCTAAGATGGAACAACACAGGTCTGAATTTACACTGCTTCCTAAAACAACTACAAAACCAGAAAAAATATTTGAAACAACAGTTACCACAACATAGATAATCTAGTAACAAAGAGCAGCGACCCCTGTGAGGTGGTAAACAACTGAAGTGAGTCATAAAAGTGCCCCAGCTTCCTGCCTCAGGAAAGGCGTCAGAATGTCACTCAGGGATGGGGATCAGCAGAGCCCAGAGGTCTTCCCAAATTGAGACAGAACTGGGCATATATGGAGACCATGAGTTTACAGGGCCAAGAGCCAGACACGAAGCATTTGCACAGAGAAGATCCAGAGAACTGTAGGGAGGTCTCCTTGATTATTCAGCCAAATACTTATACTGATGAGTATGTGCAGATAAAACTGTAAGGTTCGAGAAGTAAAAATACTATATGTAAGGTGGTACAGTATAGACTGTAGTAAGTGACAGAATATCAGGTGAAGATAAGACTGTGGTAATTTAGCTATAGTATACCTAAGTGTATTATCAGTTATAGTATACCTAAGTGTATACTAAAAGACTAATTAAAAATAATACATCAAAGAGTAATGAGTTATAACCTAGTAAAAGATATGAGATAGAATGAAAAAAAGATAAGCAATCCAAAATGAGGCAGGAATGGGAAACAGGGGCAAAGAACAGCTGGGACAAATAGAAAACGAGTAGCCAGAGTTCATATCTACCCAAGCATATCTGTAACCACATTAAATACGAATGGCCTAAACACTCACAGTTTAAAGGCATAGATTATTATACAGCACATGGAAGGTTTACAACTTGGCGAAACCATGCAATGAGTGGGTAAGGTCCAAAGTTGAAAACAGGAGGAATTATGATGTCTGAGTATATGGACTAATAGATGCCCAGGTGCTTGCCCCTGCACTGTGCTGCCAGACAGCTAACAGGAGACAGAGTTTTGTTCTCTCCCCAGGGACCAGCTAAAGTCAGAACGATGTTTGGATTTGAAAACATGGTAATTAAATTCAAGTTTCGAAGCTGAACAACCTTCCTAATTTCCTTTCTTCACTCTCCGCTTTTGACCCTATATTAAGTGAAAGTGAAGTCGCTCAGTCATGTCCAACTCTTTGTGACCTGTGGACTGTAGCCCACCGATCTCCTCTGTTCATGGGATTCTCCAGGCAAGAATACTGGAGTGGTTTGCCATTTTCTTCTCCAAAGGATCTTCCCGACCCAGGGATCGAACCCAGGTCTCCCACATTGCAGGCAGACGCTTTAACCTCTGCACCACCAGGGAAGCCCCCCTCATACAGAGAAAGTATGTTTCTCTCTGGAGAAACAGAACTGTTTCAATGAAAAGACTTTCATAACAGGAAGAATTTTCTAATGAAAAATGCAGCTTTTCACTTTTATACCCTATAGAGAATTTCACCAGCTCCCTCCTCATGCAAAGCTTCCAGTTTCCACTCTGGAACATGAAAGAATAGCACATGATCAGTACATATTTGAAGTATACTTTCTATAAAAATATACAGACAAAAAAAATGGGAGGGGAAAAGGAAGGAAATAAGGGGAAAGGAAGAAATGAGAAGAATCTAGAGATAATGTAGAGTGACGGCTTGTGGGATTCTTACACTTTCTATGCCACATCATGAAAGAGCTAAAGGAAAATATGCAATCTATAAAAAGGAACAGGATGCTACAAAGGAGGGCAACTAAAGAATAAAGAAAGAGGAACTTTTAAAAACCTTAACATTATAATAAAAATAATCATAATACAATTAGAATATAAACTGACAGAAATCTTCCAGACAGTAGGACAAAAAGAGAAGGGAAGGGAAAAAAGAGAACAAAAAAGATGTATTTTCAGAGAACACAGAGGGTCTAATAGCTAACTTTCTAAAAGGAGAACAGAGAAGTGGAAGGAAAGATAAGGGAATTTTAAAAAATTTATTTGATTTCCCAGGAAAACTGGAAGGCAGGTATCTCTAAAGAAAAGGTCTACTTAGTCTGAGCCACCAGGGAAGCCTAGTATTTGCACAGAGAATAACAAAAGACTATGCAGACATGGATCATCCTAGATTTTTAATACTAGGAATAGAGAGAACTTTGAAAGTTACAGAGGGGAAAAACAGATCACAGCTAAACATTAACAAACACCAACATATGGATCAATGGGACAGCACAGAGCCCCCAAATAAATCCATACACCTATGGACAATTAACCTTTAATAGAGGAGGCAAGAATACACAATGAAGAAAAAAACGTCTCTTCAAATCTCTAGAAAAGTTGGACAGCCGCATGTAAATCACTGAAGTTAGGACACACCCTCACCCTAGACACAAAAACAAACTCAAAATGACTTGAAGACATGACACCATTCAACTCCGAGGAGAGAACAGAGGTGAAACATTCTCTGACATAAATCATACCCATGTTTTCTTAGGTCAGTCTCCCAAGGCACAAGAAATTAAAAAAATACATAAATAAATGGGACCTAATCAAGCTTATAAGCTTCTGTACAACAGGGAAACCATAAACAACAAAAACAAGACAATCTACAGACTAGGAGAGTGTGTGTACAAATGACACGACCAATAAGGGCTTAATTTCCAAAATATACAAACAACTTATATGACTCAACAGCCAAAAAAAAAAAAAAAAAAAATCAAACAACCTAATCCAAAAATGTGCAAAAGACCTAAATAGACATTTCTCCAAAGAAGATATACAGATGGCCAGTAGGCACATGAAAAGATGCTCACCATCACTAACTATTAGAGAAATGCAAATCAAAACTAAAATGATATACCACCTCATGCTGGTTAGAATGGCCATCATTAAAGTCTACAAATCATAAATGCTGGACAGGCTGTGCAGAAACAGGAGCCCTCCTAGCATACTGGTGGGAATGCAAATTGGTACAGCCATTATGGCAAACAGTATGGAGGTTAAAAATATAGTTGCCATACAAGCCAGCAATCCAACTCCTGGGCATATACCCACACAAAGCTATAATTTAAAAAGGTACATGTACCCTTATGGTCACAGCAGCTTTATTTACAATAGCTAAGACATGGAAGGGGCTTCCCTTGTAGCTCAGTGGGTAAAGGATCTGCCTGCAATGCAGGAGACCTGGGTTCGATCCCTGGGTTGGGAAGATCCCCTGGAGAAGGAAATGGCAACCCATTCCAGTATCCTTGCCTGGAAAATTTCATGGACAGAGGAACCTGGTGGACTGCAGTCTATGGGGTTGCAAAGAGTAGGGCACGACTGAGCGACTAACAAGACACGGAAACAACCTAAATGTCTTTTGACAGATGAATGGATAAACAAGATGTGATCTATGTATAGCACAGGGAATGATATTCAACATCTCGTAATAAACCAAAATGGAAAAAAATGTGAAAAAAGGATATGGCAGGGATTCCCTGGTGGCTCAGATGGTAAAGAGTTCACCTGCAATGTGGAGACCCAGGTTCAATCCCTGGTTGGGAAGA
Organism: Madoqua kirkii; assembly: GCA_006408675.1. Taxonomy (NCBI): domain Eukaryota; kingdom Metazoa; phylum Chordata; class Mammalia; order Artiodactyla; family Bovidae; genus Madoqua; species Madoqua kirkii. Next base: position 72,919 of record SJYC01121509.1, read on the forward strand.
TCCCCAGGAGAAGGGAATGGCAACCACTCCAGGATTCTTGCCTAAAGAATCACATGGACAGAGGAGCCTCCAACGTGGAAAATATGTAACTGAGTCACTCTGCTGTACAGCAGAAACACAACATTGTAAATAAACTGTATTTCAATAAAATTTAAAAATATATAAATGGATACCTCTAACATTATTTAATTGTATTAACATGTGTGTGTGGTAGGGGGTGTTGGAGGGAGGGAGGCAGCCTATCTTCCCAGAGGGGAAGGATGGAGAATCTGGGAGAAGGAGCTAAACAGGAGTGTTTGAGGCCCTCTCTCTGCTCTGCCTGCCCATGGAGGAGGCATATTTAATTCTCTGTGCAGTAAGCTTCCCGGGCCAGGGGTGATCCCCTTCAGAGTACAGATGTGCACCTGTGACTCCATCTAACTCAGTGCTGAGTCATCGGAACACTGGGCAGACCACTGGGATATGGGTCAAGCGGTGGTGTCCAGATCTGCTTCATGCCCACAATGAAGCTGATATTGTGATGCCTGCCAGTTGAAGACCCAGATTTTAAAGGTCCAAACCCTTGACTAAAATCCTCTCTGAGTAAGGGTGCTCTAAAGTGAAAACACTTTAGTTATATGTATAAAGCTACTTGACTTACAGAAATCCCCTCAGGTCAGAGAATCTGAACTGCCCCAGTGGGTGTGACCTTCTCCTCATCCATTCCGCATACTCCTACTTTCTCCCGTATTACTGAGCCACGAAAACAGACATGATTTTAGGACCTTGAGGATCCCAGGATAGACCTCCTTCAATACCGATAAGTATCCAGAGCCACGCAGCAGATACAGGCCATACAATGTCACCTGCTAAGCCTAACTTTCATTTGGGCATGACACAGATTCAGTTTTGATTAACTGTGTAATTCTTTAAAACATCAAAATCAGTTTTCTACTTTGAATTTATTTTGCTCCTAAATGGCACCCCACTCCAGTATTCTTGCCTGGAGAATCTCATGGACAGAGGAGCCTGGTGGGCTACAGTCCATGGGGTCGCAAAAAGTCGGACATGATTGAGTGACTCACACTTTAACCTTGCACATTTGGAATTTTTTCCTTTTTTCTGTTAATTTAGAAAAGCCAAAAAGCTAAACATTTTTCTCTTCTCTCCTTTCTCCTACTTTTACCTTCCCTTTCTCTTTCCTCTGTGTCTATGTGTGTGTGTGTATGTGTGTGGGGGGAAAAGAAAGAATTTCATTCACAATACAGACCACAGAAGATTGGTCTTTGAGTACAGACCCTCACTGGGTATGTCGGTCTAAGAGCACAAGCTTCCTCTGAAAAAAAGGTCAAAGTCCCTAAGGAAAAGAGGGGATAATAGAACACGCATCGATTTTCAAATTTGAAGAATTACATTCCTTACGTTTCCCTGAAAAGATGATAAAATATGATATTGTCTGACTCTCTATTATTCATGGAGGCATTTTCATTTCTGTTTGAATAAGTGAGTTCAGAAATGACTCATTTGTCAATAAGCTAATAATCTTAGCTCTTGTACATACATAACCATTTGACAATTATCTATGTTAAAAACTTACAGGAATACAATATTACCTCAACATACCCTAAACAGACCTGAAAAGACTTATCAGCATTCAGGCTGTTTTTGATAAAAAAAAAAGGGGGGTCATGAAATATGCCCAGCTCTAGGAAAGAACTTCCAGGTTAGAGAGTCATAGAAATTAAGAAATTAAAGGTTCCTGAAAATGATAGCATATTGAAAAGCAGAGACATCACTTTGCCAACAAAGGTCCATCTAGTCAAGGCTATGATTTTTCCTGTGGTCATGTATGGATGTGAGAGTTGGACTGTGAAGAAGGGCTGAGCACCGAAGAATTGATGCTTTTGAACTGTGGTGTTGGAGAAGACTCTTGAGAGTCCCTTGGACTGCAAGGAGATCCAACCAGTCCATTCTGAAGGAGATCTGCCCTGGGATTTCTTTGGAAGGAATGATGCTAAAGCTGAAACTCCAGTACTTTGGCTACCTCATGAGAAGAGTTGACTCATTGGAAAAGACTCTGATGCTGGGAGGGATTGGGGGCAGGAGGAGAAGGGAACAACAGAGGATGAGATGGCTGGATGGCATCACTGACTTGATGGATGTGAGTCTGAGCGAACTCCAGGAGTTGGTGATGGACAGGGAGGCCTGGCGTGCTGCGATTCATGGGGTCGCAAAGAGTCAGACACGACTGAACGACTGAACTGAACTGAACTGAACTGAAAAATGAATGTGGAGAAAGACCCCAGGGCATAAATATCCATCATGAGAGATCTCCCTGAAGGGAAATACTCAGGCAAGGCTAACCTAGAAGACTTCAGAAGCAGTCAGTTGCTTGTACCTATATGTATTAATATAAGGACTTGAATATAGTTCAGGCTTATGAAAGCATGTGGTTCTGGCAATTTAAATGCCACAGAGCATGATCATACTTAATGTGATTTTCTAAAATGTGAAAAACTTTTGGTCAAATTCCAAATAAAACAAATGACAATTTTCTCTCAATTCACACACTAATAACATTATTTAAAAATTAAGTATATGTTACAATGAGCAAACAATTATGTTACATTTTAAATGGATATAGGTCTAATCTAAGGAAATTATAAATAGGCTTTTAGTATGTAGAATGTCCAACAGGTCAGTCTAATGTCAAATGGAATACAGAACAATTTTTTGTTGGGTAGGAATGTCCCATACAAACCCAATACAGAACATCTGTGGCCCCACTCAGTAAGAGAAAAAAATAAACCCTTCTGCAAAATGGCCCCGGGGAGCAGAACCACCCGCAGTGAGAACCTCTGGTCCAGAGTTCCAGGGAGGTTGGCTGGGGCCCTGTGATAGCCATCAGGGAATCTAGCTTCATTTCTACACATCCGGAGAGCACTGAAACCAGACAGCCATGGAATTTGGCACAAATTATACTCTTAAGCCCCAGCTACTTCCCAGGCAATCAAAAAAATACCAAGTTCCAGAGCAATGTTATAACCGTGGCTCGCATTTCCAACAAGGCTCTCCTCCCTTTTTGTTCCTGTACAAACTTCCAACCAACCAGTAGTTCCTTTCATTTTTCTGGGCGACCTCCATTTCTTCCCTGCCTGCGATGTGCCCAGCATCCACACACTGTGAGCTCCTCTAAGGGGCAGGTGGGCGCCCGAAGACAGCCATGGAACCACTCTTGGTCAGGCCCAAGACTTCTTACCCCCAGATCAAGCCTTCCCTTACCGAAATCACTGAATACCGTTCCTGTCTGACACATCCCAGGCTCTGCTGATGCAGAGAAAGCATGTCTACAAGGGCCTGGGCGGAGGGCTGCAGTTTTAGAAGACCCCGTAGCCCCCACCCCACCGCAGTCTTCCACCAGGCTGAGCCCACAGAGACTCACCTCCCTTCTGGGAAGAGCAGCGGGCGGGCAGTCACTAGGTGGCAGTGCCACACCAGTCTATCCCCACGGCTGCCCGGCTGACCCAACCAGTCCATCCTGAAGGAGAGCAGTCCTGGACATTCCATGGCAGGACTGATGCTGAAGCTGAAATTCCAATACTTTGGCCACCTGATGCGAAGAACTGACTCACTGGAAAAGACCCTGACGCTGGAAAAGACTGAAGGTGGAGGAGAAGGGGACGACAGAGGATGAGATGGTTGGATGGCATCACCGACTCCATGGTCACGAGTTTGAGCAAGCTCCAGGAGCTGGTGATGGACAGGGAAGCTTGGCGTGCTGCAGTCCATGGGGTCACAAAGAGTCGGACACAACTGAGCGACTGAACTGAACTGCCTGGCTGAGTTTGGGCCCGACCAGTGGGAGTCAGCTTATGAGGGGACTTCCCTGGGATTGCCTTCAGGCAAAATCCCCTGTCGTGGATGTCATCCTGGAAGCTGAGATTGTTCCGTTTAAGAAACAGCAGCTACAACTGATACACACAAGCCAGGGCCACTCCCACACCAGCAGCCTCAGGTGTGACGGAGCAAGTTAGGGGCATCATCTGAGTGGGGTGTGTGTGCGTGTGCATGTGGGTGCATGTGGGTGAGTGTGGGTGGGTGTGAGTGTGTGTCAGTGTGGGTGAGTGTGGGGGCGTGTGGGTGGGTGTGAGATAGGTGTGTGAGATGGGTGGGTGGGTGTGGGTATGTGTGGGTGTGGGTGTCTGGGTGTGTGTGGGGTGTGTGTGTCTATCTGAGTGTGTGTGTCTGGGTGTGTGTGTATGTCTGTGTCTGGGTACACATTCCATTCTAGGTCCAATCTAAGGTAGCTGCATATCTTCACGTTTCACCCCTCTGAGATTCTCCAGATCAAATGCCACACTGTACCTTGTAAATGTATAAGAAAAAGAAATCCCTCTGCATTTTTCTAACCATGTGGGAGCTGAAGCAGCATTTGCAGACACAGATGTCAGGGTCTTGTCGACTCATCCTGAGAGCAAGTCCAGGAAGCACTGCTCCGTATCCAGAGGTACTGCCCCTGCCGCAGTCCTTTCCTCAGAGCGGTTCTTCATCCCTGAGCCCCCTTCCCACCATCGCGAGAACCTCCTGGATGGCTGCCAGCACTGAGATCACAGATGCAAACCCCACACTACTTGATGAGTACATAACGACTGTGCTTCTTTCTACTTGACCAAATCCCTCTCCGTTTGTGTAAAAGCAGACACAGAGAAAAGTCACTGCTTTTGCAAGTGTGCCTTCTTGCACACAGGCAAGGTGGCAAACGGCTCTTCCGAGCACAGGCAGCTTTCAGTTTTGCTCCCTTCTGTTGCCACCGTCATGAGCACAGGGGCTCGTCCCACTGAGCAGTAAAGTGGCAGAGAGAGGACTTGGGGAAGGAAGGAGGGGAAGCGGCAGTAAGGCAGGCACTGTCTTGGCAGAGCCAAAGGAGCTGGGGCGAGAGGAGATGAGTCTGCAAGACAAGGACAGTAAGAAGAAGAGGGATGCTCAGTAAGAAGTCTGAACAAGACAAAAGAAAAAGAAACACCTCGCGACCTTTCTATGACTTTCTGTTCTCTGAGTCCTCAGACTCCCTCTTCAACTCCTACACCAGTACTTCCATCCTGGGGTAGGGGAAGCGATGGGGAAAGCACATTTCAGCGTCCCAGCATCTATTACACACTCCTGAGAAATTTCTGATGTCTGTTTAAGGCTCCAATTCCACTGAAAATAATATATCCCAGTGACCCCAATCAGCCCAGCTCTAAGTTGCCACATCAACAGTAGACACTTATCATGAATAGACTCTAAAGGTTTAGTTTTCAAAATACAGCAAATGAAACTTCCTACTTAGAATTAAAGCTGACAAGCCGTTTAGCCTCCAGCACTTCATAGTTCCAGGCTGTGTTTCTAGAAAACATTCCTGAATGTGGTTTTATGAGAGAGAAGGAGGGAGGGAGAGAGAGAGAGAGAGAGAAGCGGAGTCAGAAAACCTCGGCACCACACCAGGAAGAGAGCAGGGACAGCTCTCAGGAACACTAAGCTCAGGGTGAGTCCAGCGAGGCCGGCGAGCAGGACCGCAGCTTTCTGAGAAGGCCATCACAAGACGCACCAGCTAAATTTCCCACTTCAATTTTAAACATTCATCCTCAAGGGCCTGCGATTGTCCTCTGGTTGCTTGAGCATGGGCAGCTGAAATGCAGAGTGCAATGCCAAAGCCTCATGAGCTGAATTAACACCCAGGTCTGGGCTCCTGTGCAAGAAGACCATCCTCAAGCCCTACTCACCATCACCAAGGCCGTCAGCCCTCCACTATGAAAGATCTCAGAGTTCTGCAATAGAAACACTGTGTCTTTGGAAACACTGCTATATTTAAAATGGTAACCAACAGGGACCGATTGTATAGTACATGGAACACTGCTCAAAGTTATGCGGCAGCCTGGATGGTGGGGGAGTCCTTGGGGCATGCATATGTGTGTCATCTGTACCCCAATACAAAAGAAAAAGTTAAAAAAAGAAACTATATGTCTCCTTAAGCCTAGGAAACATATCTCTATACAAGCCAAAGAAAAGAGCAAAGACATGATGAGGAGGAGAGAAGGGTAACGTGGAAAAAAGAGGCTGAAAGTGAGAAAGTGAGTAAAGAAATAGTGGAAATTACTGCACGGAAAACTCTGGAAAATGAAGAAATGATTGGAGAAAAAAATCACTGCATGAGACACAAAACTCGGGAACTTGACTAACTTAAAGCAGTTTAAAAATCAGGCTCTTTTTCTCGCACAAATATAGCCCATAGCCTTTGCTAGTTCCTACTACTGTTTCCAACTACTCCAGAAAAAGAAAAAACAAGAAAAACAGAACCAACTCAAAAGTCTTATATCATCCTTCAGTTTTTAGTATTTTCAGTGTTTAAAATGGTAATAAAAACCATTGCTGGCTGGGACTTCCCCGGTGGCCTGGTGGCTTAGACTCTGGGCTCCCGATGCCGGGGGTCCGAGTTCTATCCTTGGACAGGAAATTAGATCCCACATACTGCAACTAGAGACCCAAGGTGCTGCAACTGAAAGATCCCACATGCCACAGCTAGATCTGGCACACATAAATAATCAATAAATATTAAAAAAAAAAAAGCTGCTGGCTGAATGTGGACTACCTGCAGAAGCAAAGACAGTGGGAGAGTGTATACTCAGTAAAGCCGGCGACACACTCAGCTCGACACACTGACTGGTGCCCGATACGGCACCCTTCCCCAAAGAAACACAATTTTAGCTTGCCAAACAGGTGAGAGTCACTTTTATTTTATTTTTTTAATACAGAGAATTCAAGAGTACAAAGGAATATTGCCAATGGAAACCTGGGTGGAAAATGACCTCTGCACTTGGGCCTATGAGCAGGTAACCAAAAGTCATCACGGGTCAGGGTTACGACAATCATCTAACTCATGAACTTAAGCTTAGCTGTATCAGGCTTGTCTGTCACCTCTTCATCTCTTCAGTACAAGCACCGGTAATGAAATGATCTCTTTCAACTATATTCCTCTTAAATCGCACTAATCGAATAGGAATTTCCTAAGCTAGCAGCATTTCCTTCTGCTAGCATGTCACTACGGGGCTTACAGAAGCCGAGTGTGACAGCTGGACCTAAAAGCAGAGTCCTCTGTGTGATGAACGCAGATGATGAAGGGCTAGCTATGCAGGTATAAGTCAATGGCTCAACACTGGGTTTCTCCTCCATCTGCTGGGAGCCAGCATGGGGAATCCCACCCGTGGCAAAGGTCATGAGGAAAGGGGCCTGAAAAATGCAAAGGCGGGATCAGGCCTCAGGCGTCCCCCTGGACTTTCTTGAGCATCTACTCCCACAACCAGAGTCTGCCTGCTTTACTGTGTTATGCTTCCCACCTACTCTTCTGATATTACAGGGGGTCTGTCCCCCAGCACCTTCCTCTGAAAGGAGTTAACTTGGAGCTCCAGTTGATAAGTCTCCTGGGCATAATAAGAGTGTTTCAATCCAAACCCCCTCTGATGGCTTTCTAGCCTTCTTGACAGGTTTGTCCGGACTCTTACAGCTGCACATGTGATTGTTTGCGGCCTCCCGCCAGCGAGAGGGACAGGAAGCTTAAAACATCTTAGGAATGTAGGGGCTTCCGAGGAGTCAAAATCATTAGAATAGAACTGATTAAGGGTTTCACTGTTGAGCCAATACTTGCTGCCAAGTTTTCATCTTTTATTTGTTGATATAGTTGGTATGTAGAAAAAACAGGTAGTAGCCCTGGCGTTAGCAACATTAGATCTTTGAGTTAAGTACTTTCTTTGTTATAACCCACGGCACCTTTGTTCTACAGGAATGTAACTTTATTTAGTACTTTGAGGGTGATGCAGATTAAAGAAAAAACACTTCAAGGGGAAATGAGTTTTCTGGTTGATAGACATTTATCTAGGAAGAGAGCCATAAAAATGTTAACAGGCCTCTTGGCCAGAAAATAATGTAAATCACCTGAGACCTTTTGTATACGGGAGAGTATGCAAAAAGAAAGCCTGGTCTCAATAAGGGTCAGGACTGCTGCCCCTGCATAACTACATATTCCATTATTTCTTTATGTACAACTTGGGGTATATAAGCTGCCTTTGAAAATAAAGTGAGTCTTACACCAATGCTTGGCTCCCCCATGTTGTTCTTTTCTTCTTATCCCTTTTCAGGCTGAATTCCCATCTGGAGCATAGAGGCTTGCCATGTCTACTTATTTGCCTGGGCTTCTAAGACCCATGTGAGAGGGAGCCCAAGGTGGGGGGTGGCCTCTGCTATTCAAGCAGGCTCCTGTGGCCTATGTAGACAGTGCAAGCCCCTTGTTTTGGGGCTTTATTGGCTTTCTATGTAAACCAAGGAATACACTCTCTTTTTCTCCTCTATTTTCTCTCCTCTCTCTAACTACATTATTCTTTCCTAATCTCTCTTTATATCTCTAATCAAGTAATTCTTTCCTAATCATCGACTCCGTCCCCACTTTGAATTCCCTGGATCCACTGGGGCTGGACCCTGGCATCCATCCTGTGAAATCTGGTTAAAAACCACTTTGTGCATAGCTTGGGAACCATAGAGTGCCCCAGGGAATAAAGTATTTGCATGGGTTCCACATCAGTTCAGTTCAGTCGCTTAGTCATGTCCAACTCTTTGTGACTCCATGAATCACAGCACACCAGGCCTCCCTGTCCATTACCAACTCCCAGAGTTCATTCAAACCCATGTCCATTGAGTCAGTGATGCCATCCAGCCATCTCATCCTCTGTCATCCCCTTCTCCTCCTGCCCCCAGCCCCCCAGCATCAGGATATTTTCCAATGAGACAACTCTTCGCATGAGGTGGCCAAAGTACTGGAGTTTCAGCTTCAGCATCATTCCCTCCAAAGAAATCCCAGGGCTGATCTCCTTCAGAATGGACTGGATGGATCTCCTTGCAGTCCAAGGGACTCTCAAGAGTCTTCTCCAACACCACAGATCAAAAGCATCAATTCTTCGGTGCTCAGATTTCTTCACAGTCCAACTCTCATATCCATACATGACCACTGGAAAAACCATAGCCTTGACTAGATGGACCTTTGTTGGTAAAGTAATGTCTCTGCTTTTAAATATGCTATCTATGTTGGTCATAACTTTTCTTCCAAGGAGTAAGTGTCTTTTAATTTCATGGCTGCAGTCACCATCTGCAGTGATTTTGGAGCCCCCCAAAATAAAGTCTAATACTATTTCCACTGTTTCCCCATATATTTCCCATGAAGTGATGGGGTCAGATGCCATGATCTTCACTTTCTGAATGTTGAGATTTAAGCCAGCTTTTTCACTCTCCTCTTTCACTTCCATCAAGAGGCTTTTTAGAGGCATCTTAAAGGAAACAGAAAACAAAGCTACCATTTTTATGTCTAATCAAAGCTATGTAGTCATGTATGGATGTGAGAGTTGGACTATAAAGAAAGCTGAGTGCCAAAGAACTGATGCTTTTGAACTGTGGTGTTGGAGAAGACTCTTGAGAGTCCCTTGGACTGCAAGGAGATCCAACCACTCAGTCCTAAAGGAAATCCTGAATCCTAAAGGAAATCCTGAATCCTAAAGGAAGTCCTGAATATTCATTGGAAGGATTGATGCTGAAGCTGAACTCCAATACTTTGGCCACCTGATGTGAAGAGCTGACTCATTTGAAAAGACCCTGATGCTGGGAAAGACTGAAGGTGGGAGGAGAAGGGGATGACAGAGGATGAGATGACAGGATGGCATCACCGACTCAATGGGCTTGAGTTCGAATAAGCTCCAGGAGTTGATGTTGGAGAGGGAGACCTGGCGTGCAGCAGTGCATGGGGTTGCAAAGAGTCGGACATGACTGAACAACTGAACTGAACTGAACCTGAAAACATGCAAATTAGACTAGGAAGTATGAACTACATTACAGGACTGCTTAATAGTACTTTATGCAAAAAAACTTGAAGCTGTTTACTATCTTTACTATGTTTTCCAATTCATTGGCCACTAACTACAGGTGTCTCCTGGACATTTGAAATGTGGCTAGTTCAAATGAGGAACTAAGTTTTTCATTCTCATTTTAAATAATTTAAAATTAAATAGCCATGTGGGTAGTCTGACTGCCATATTGGACAGTGAGGACAATGTGGCAGGAGAACCACAGAGTACATCTCATTAGGCTGTATTAACACAGCTGTTTTAATTCAGCCAGGCTTCCCTGATAGCTCAGTTGGTAAATGTTCCACCTGCAATGCAGGAGACCCTGATTCCATTCCTGGGTCGGGAAGAACCCCTGGAGAAGGGATAGGCTACCTACTCCAGTATTCTTGGGCTTCCCTTGTGGCTCAGCTGGTGAAGAAAACCCACCTGCAATGCGGGAGACCTGGGTTTGATCCTTGGGTTGGGAAGATCCCCTGGAGAAAGGAAAGGCTACCCACTCCAGTATTCTGGCCTGGAGAATTCCATGTATAGTTCACAGGGTCACAGAGAGTCAGACCATTTAACTGTTCAGTTCACTTTCAAAATGTTCACACTAAACTTTCTCATCATAGTGAAACGGGTTAAAGAATTACGATACATTCTTGGACCTTCAAAACCTTAACCTACATATACATTTATAGGATGTTCTATGCTCCAGTGTTATTTGGTTACTTATTTGGTCTGTTGGCTAAAGAAAAGGAGTATTTTATAGAAATAAATTGACTTTTGATTTCTTAGTGTATACTAGTTCATTCGGGCAGGCAATGCTCCCCTAGTTCATGGAGACTGTACCAGAAGCTGGGGCCAGCAGTGCAGACAAAGTACGCTGCTCAACAGTTCTGAAATCCACAGTGAGTGAAGAACTACCTTAGTCTCCGGAGGCTGGCAAAGCACCTCCGGTCTTCCTAGACCTACTTCAGTCATTTTCCATGATCCTGCCATACCACGGGACGCAACTGGTACCCAGGAGGAGTCCACAGAAAAGGTCATAGCAGGGCAGCTGTCTTTTGGGTTGACCGCTTTCTAAATCAGACAACCTGAACACTAGAGCACTTCTCTCATTGCCAGTATTCAGATTCTGCTCATGTGGCATCTTACTGAAAAAAAATGAGAGAAGCGGTCTCCATTCATATATCTACAAGCTAATTCTGCTTAATGTGTAGTGATATATACACTGATAGCAAAGTACAGAAAAAAATCACAGGAATGGGTGCACAGATGATCTATCATTCTGCATCTTTTGATATATATCAACATTATTTCAATGTAGATGTTTCCACAGTGTGGGTATTCTATTTATTTAGCTTACAAAGAAACTGTTTTGAAGCAGTATGAAGAGTCACGCAGCCCGCAATAACTTTCTTTTGCTCCACTTGATTTAATTAATGTTTGTTTCTGAACTTGTGTATTCTACTTAAAAATAACATTCCCATAAAGTCTCTCACTGATGTAAAGTCAGCTGAACACTTTATACACGTGAGGATCTCTAAAATTAAAGAGGGACTTTAGGAATAACTGCCATATATATATATATATATATATTTTTTTTTTTTTTCCGAGTCAGTCCATGGAGAGAAGGTCTACTGTGGGGCATTTTTGTTTCTACATTAAGGATTTATATGATTCTCAGTTTATATATATGCATTATTAATATAAGGGGTACTTATCCTGCAATCACTTGGCAGGGGTCATTTATATACTGTTCAGGGCATAGCTTTCAAACCTATAATCCTATCCATCCATCCATCCACCCATCCATTTATCCCTCTATCATGTTTCTGCTGTATTTAGAATTATGAGCTCCATCATATTCAGCTCAGGAACCACTGAACCTGGTTTTCTGAGAATTACCAGCACAGACATATGATGTCTCAGGAACAGAACATGATGAATAGGTAACAAAGACACACACTGTGCTTGGTGCAGTGTGGGGTGCAAGAAAGAAGGCCACTTCAGGAGCTATTTGGGGGCTAAGAGAGCAGCTGGCTTCCTGCAGGTCTGTGTCCTAACCCCCTGGCTCCATGACAAGACAGGAGGTACAGCACCCACCACTGGAGTGGTCGGAGTGCATAGCGGCCTCTGGGGAGGCTCAGGCCATCCAACACTGAGACATACATTCTGGCTTCCAGTCTGCGCCCTTTCTGCAGCATGCGGCTGTCCCCCTCCATGACCCTCTCCTCTGTCTAAGGTATCTTCAGACACCAAGCTGCCCCAAGTCAGACAATCTGGGGTCACATGGATGCCTCGTCCCTGTGATCAAGGAGCTGTGATGTTCTGAGGCATCCACCTGCTATTGTTCCTCAACCTAGCCATTTCTTCTGGGCCTGGCCTCTCTGGCTTAGTTCCTGCTTGTCTCGCACTCACATTCTAAGTTCCAGCTGAAGACCTTTCACAGTTCATGGGGTATACACTTTTCTCACCCCTCCAGGCCTCTGCACACGCTGTCCTTTCTTCTTAAACTCAGAGAGAGTGAAGGACAGGGAAGCCTGGTGTGCTGCAGTCCATGAGGTTGCAAAGAGTTGGACACAATTTAGGGACTGAACAACAGCACAATCCCCATTTTAGCCTGACTTCTGATCCTTGGAATCCAATCTAGAAGTCATGTCTTAACACTTGCATCCCTCTTTCTCCTGAGAGGGCATTAGGCAGCCCCGTCTCACGGCTCCCCCTCTGCACTCTGCCACCACTTGTCCACAGGGACGCATACTCTTTCGGCTCAAAGCTACATGCCCAGTGCTAGTTATACTGTCACTGGTGCATGGTAGGTAAAGAAGAGACTTTTTAGTGAATGGACAAGTGAACGATTCCCCATTCTCACTGTCATATTCTAGGGATGAGATGATGAAGTCTTAGTTAGTCGCAACAGACACAATCCCAGCCTCTATGTCTCTGGCATTTCTTTCTGCATCTTCTTCCTCTCTGTTTCCTGAGTTATGTTTTTCTAAAACATACATCTAACAACATTACTTTGCATCATTACCTTGGATGGAAAAGTGCCATCTCCTTAGCATAATATCCAAGGCCATTTACCTTGTGGTCCAACCCACTGCTGGTGGTCCAATCCACCATTCTCGGCATTTCTTCCCATCATCAGCTCCATGCCAAACTCTGCTGTATTCCTTGGCTTCTGATTGTCCTTAACCTTATTTCTCCATCTTCAACACTCATTCCATCTGAGAAGTATTTTCTAGTTTTCTGAGGCACAAGTCCTTATAGATGTCACATCATTTGTGTTAAAGCTATAATTTTATTATTTGTTTCTTCCACTAGTCATTAAGAACCCAAAAGGGGAATACCTCTTAAATCCTATTGGCTAGCTGAATATTTGGTTCCAGTAGGAGCCCAATAAATGTTTGAAAACTAAATTGCAAGAAGTTTAAATCCTACATGCTTAATCACTAAAGAAATTTCAAGTTTGGAAGTGATTTGCTTTAGACAGGAACACAAAAGCAGGCTGCTGCTGGGGCTGTTGCTAAGTCGCTCCAGTCGTGTCTGACTCTGTGCAACCCCATAGATGGCAGCCCACCAGACTCCCCCGTCCCAGGGATTCTCCAGGCAAAAGCAGGATAAATCAACTTAATACAGGTGTACTTTTGTTATGTAGGGATTTCCTAGTGGCTCAGTGGTAAAGAATTTGCCTGCCAATGCAGGAGATTGGGTTCAATCCCCGCATAGGGACGATACCTTGGATAAGGAAATGGAAAACACCTTCAGATTCATCCTTGGGAAGTCCCAGGATAAGGAGCCCAGCGGGCTATAGTCCATGTGGTTGCAGAAGAGTTGGACATAACTTAGTGACTAAAACAATGACAACAGTTTTTGTCATGTAGTCAAATAGTAAGAGAAATACGTTACTTAGAATATTAATGCCCACATTCTCACTTCTAGTTTGTATTGTTTTGTGTGGTAATATATTGCAATTTGCTGATTGCTTGTCAGTCTCAACATTAACAAATTTAGTGTATGCCAAGAAAATCTGGATTTTTATTAGTTTTGGTTCAATAATTCTAAACCTGTAAAATTAAAATTATTACTACTTTCTCAAGATAAAAAGACACAAATTCCTCAAATTGCACACATTCCACAAATGTGTAGGATATTATATATTTTAGGCATTTACTAATCTGTGACTCTTGTGTTGTTGTTCTTTAACTCTTCAGTTTGATTTTTCTTTGGAAGAAAGATATTTCTTACATAATTCCAGTGAAGCAGGACCTAGTGATTCTAAAATTCTTTCCATATGTGAACAATGAATATTGTCACAAAATGCTGGAAATAGCCTATAAGACTATGTGCTGCAATAAAAAAGCAGTTGCAAAACAACTGTTATTGCTGTATTAAATGCCCCAAGTTATTACCATGTATATGTGTCACAGATAAATAGAAATACACCTTAGTTCCAAAGGGTCTGATGATTATAAAATCCATAGGACAAAAACTAACAAAGACCTCTGAGAAAGTGAAATTGATAAGTCTGGAAATAACAGTCACCTGAGTTTAAACAGCAATCAACAAAACAACTTATTAAATAAAACAAGGTATACCCATACAGTGGAGAAATAAGTTGGACCCAGGAGTTTGGGATTGAAATATACACACTATGGACCTCCCTGGTGGTCCACTATTTGAGACTCCAAGCTTCCAATGCAGGGGTATAGCTTCAATCCCTAGTCAAGAGAATTAAGATCCCACATGCTGCTTGGTGTGTGCCCTCAAGGAGAATCTATACACACACACATACACACATATAAAATAGATAACCAATAAGTACCTACTGTATAGCACAGGGAACAATATTTAATATCTTATAGTAACCTATAATGAAAGAAAATATATAAAAGAATATACATCTGAAACCAATACAACACTGTAAACCAACTATATTTCAATAGAGTTTTTAAAACTAAAGTTAAAAGATAATCTCCTGCCAGTTTCACTTTAGAGAAAACTGGAATATACCAATGATTGCTGGGAGAAATATCAGCAACCTCAGACATGCAGATGACACCACACTTATGGCAGAAAGTGAAGAGGAACTAAAAAGCCTCTTGATGAAAGTGAATGAAGAGAGTGAAAAAGTTGGCTTAAAGCTCAACATTCAGAAAACTAAAATCATGGCATCTGGTCCCATCACTTCATGGGAAATAGATGGAGAAACAGTGGAAACAGTGGCTGATTTTATTTTTGGGGGCTCCCAAATCACTGCAGATGGTGACTGCAGCCATGAAATTAAAAGACGCTTATTCCTTGGAAGGAAAGTTATGACCAACCTAGATAGCATATTCAAAAGCAGAAACATTACTTTGCAGACTAAGGTCCATCTAGTCAAGGCTATGGTTTTTCCTGTGGTCACGTATGGATTTGAGAGTTGGTCTGTGAAGAAGGCTGAGCGCCAAAGAATTGATGCTTTTGAAGTGTGGTGTTGGAGAAGACTCTTGAGAGTCCCTTGGACTGCAAGGAGATCCAACCAGTCCATTCTGAAGGAGATCAACCCTGGGATTTCTTTGGAAATAATGATGCTAAAGCTGAAACTCCAGTACTTTGGCCACCTCATGTTAAGAGTTGACTCACTGGAAAAGACTCTGATGCTGGGAGGGATTGGAGGCAGGAGGAGAAGGGGATGACAGAGGATGAGATGGCTGGATGGCATCGCTGACTTGATGGACGTGAGTCTGAGTGAACTCCAGGAGTTGGTGATGGACAGGGAGGCCTGGCGTGCTGCGATTTATGGGGTCGCAAAGAGTCGGATACGACTGAGCGACAGAACTGAACTGAATGACTAAAACTTGAACTCGTCTCTGAAGTTTTTTTCTCTACTTGTTCATTGTCTTACTTTCCTACACTTATGAAGTGATAAATGGATCCTAGAAGCCTTCCAGTTCAACTTTCTCATTAACAGCTAAAGAAACAGGCCTGGAAATGTGAACTGACTGTCTAAGGTGGAAGAAGTAATGATCAGCAGACAGGAGCTAGAACCCAGGTGTTCTTACTTCCAATCACACACTCAGCCTTTCCCTCCTTATTGAATCTGAGCTCTGCTACTTGGCATCTAGGGTTCAAGATGTGCTACCCACGGACTTATTTCAAGGGCCTTTACAGATTATTTCTATGATAAAAATTTTAAAAGCTTCTAAAATCAGTGCCCTTCATTAAATGCTTTCCTGAGAGCCCTTGAGGGCAGAAAAATAATTTTAGTTAAATCCACTTATTCATAAGAAATTAAATATTTTATGCAGTGGATAATTTGAGATCCTTGTGTTCTTGTTCTTTTTTAACTCTTCAATCTGATGGAGACTCAAGAAGCAAGACATTCCTTACATAATCTCCATGAAGCAGTTCCTAATGATTTTAACGTCCTTTCTCCACAAGAACAATGAACATTATGTGACCAAATGCTGAAAATACCCTACAAGACTTCCACTAAAGCAGAAAACGTTTTAAATCAACTGTTAGTATTGTATTAAAGACTCCTGTCCTCAGGCATTTAAATCATCAGTTATTCTCTTGCAGAAAACACTTGAAAAATCTCTTATGCTGGTGTCTGGATCTGGTAAATGAGGCTCTTTCCTGCCTTTCTGATTTTGCCTCTACACACTATGTTGTCCAACAGAACAACTAACTTGTATATCTTGTCTTCCATCTGTTCCACCCTTATCCGTTGGTTCACAGCTGTTGCATATTCTTAAAGTCCTGATCAAATGACCCTTCTTTCACACTATCATTGAATTATCTGTCCCTCTCTCGGGCATGTCCCTCTCTTTCCAATTTGGACAGCTGGTGATGGAGCCCATCATCCTGCTCTCCTCCTAAGCTGGGAGCCCTCGAGTGGGTACTCGGTCCTTCTTTAACTGCAGTCATCAGCCATGACAGCATCTGGCAAGGCTATGGAAGGCACCAGAGGACGGTCCACTGAGTGAGAGCAGGGAGGGGGTGCAGCTAGCCCAGCCGAGGAGCACACAAGCAGCTGCTGAGTCCAGAAAAGCAGAAGTCCAGGTTGCCAAAGGCTCTTGCCAAAGTTTAGCCCCCACGAGGGAATTTCTGATCACTGAACCCCAAACAACCAGCTAACTTTCTGCATCAAATCATTTTCGCTGCTTACGTAGTTTTTTCCCTAGAAGTCACTACTTAAATGTACTTGTCCTCCTGACTCACTGGACTATAAAGAACAGCAATTCCATTTTGATTCATGACAAAAGCTTGTCTCCCTCTAGAGCCTCGAGGTATCTGCTCGGCTGTGATAGAGACACTACTCTGCGCTGAGGAGTGACGTCTGTCTCCAGATGAGAGGGCACTAGACTGGGGCGTCCAGAGCAGTCACTTTCTCAGTGCTTCATATTCCCGTGCAGACAGGCTGAAACTAACAGCTGCTATCCGCTCCAGGTAGGCCCTCCCTTTTCTCTTTTGCAGCTATTGGGGAAATGGGATTCCAAGCTGCACGAAACTATGTCTAATGAAGAAAGGCAAGAATCGCTCACTGAGACTGTCAATTATTTTTTCTATGAATAAAGCACATTTCCACTTTAAGCCTATATATTTTTGGCTAGTCACTGACAGATTTTTTTTTTTTTTCTTCCCTCAGTTGAATTCTGGAAGGACAGGCTCTTAGATAATAGATCACTGGGAGCAAAGAGAGTCTACCCAAGGTCATGTGCCTCTATTAAAGAGCTCTTGTTTTAGATGGAAAGTTATATTAGTAATCTATTATAGAAGGACACCTGCAGGTACTTCCATGGAAGCCTGTCTGTGACGGCCTGCTGAATTAAAAGACAGACAGGATGTTGTATCATAAGAATAATCCATTAAAAAGTCTATTTTCATATACAGTTTGGAATAATACAAACATTTATCATCATGAAGCTTTTTCTACGGAAACAGCCATTATTGCTAGGGTGCAGGAAGGCTAACATGACATGTTTTTAGTTTAAATGTAATTATTTTTAGAGTTTTGATTTCTCCTTCTCTGCACTAATATCTGAAAAACACAGACCATACATTGATTCTAAGTCTAGGTAATATACCTAAGCTATATTTCACAGATCACATTTGGTCAATTACTGAAAACGTCTATGAAAATTAGAAAGAATGTATAGTCACTAATTGCTGGCTACAGGGCTGAATATAAGATCAAGTGTATTAATTGCCATTCAAATCACATGCACATCATTTACATTGCTGCTGACTTTTGTCTTCCTGGCCCTTTACACGCTGAGGTGCATTAGCGCTGCGCCTGTGGTGGTGCGTCTGGGATGCATCTATGGTGTCCTCTGTGATGGTACCTGCAGAAAGTTCTGCTTAGAATTTGCTCATTGTCTTATGCGTTTTTGAAGTTACGTAATTAGACTTACACAGATGAGTTCAGAATTCTTAAATCTTTCTGGTGAAGTGTATATGGAATGCAATGATCTTTTTAATGCTTAATAAAGTTTTTGCTTTAAAGACCATTTTTATTTGATAGACAAAGCCACGACAATCTTCTTCTGATTAGTATTAAATATGTGCCTGATGTATATTTTCCCCTTTCATTTTCAACCTGTTCATGTCTTTAGATATATCTTTCATCAACTTTATGTAGGTAGAATTTAAAGGAAAATCAATCACGTCATTTGCTGTGCTTACCAGTATCCATGGGTTTGTCTCCACCATAGTATTGTGAATTTCTATTTGCCCTATTTGTTGTACACCTTTTTCATACCACGTATTTTTCTGTCCTCTATTTGCTTGGCTGTTACACATTCTAGTTTCATTTTACTGGTTGTCCTTAGAACTTTCAAGCAGACCTTTAGACTTTTAAGTTCAGCAGCTCTCCTCCCCTAAGTGCTACATGGCCCATAGAACTGAAATCTAATCCTTCTTTCTGAAGGATATCCTTTAGAAGTCCTTTTAGGGAGGATCTATCAGTGGTAGGACCTCCCTGGTAGCTCAGACAGTAAAGCGTCTGTCTACAATGAGGGAGACCTGGGTTCAATCCCTGGGTTGGGAAGATGCCCTGGAGAAGGAAATGGCAATTCACTCCAGTACTATTGCCTGAAAAATCCCGTGGACAGAGGAGCCTGGTAGGCTACAGTCCATGAGGTCGCAAAGAGTCAGACACGACTGAGCGACTTCACTTTCACCTTCATCAGTGGTAAATACACTATTTGATTATCTAATAATGTCTTTACATTGACCTTGCTTTAAAATGAACTTGAGATAGTTATAGAAGTGTAGACTGTCAGCTACCTTTTTACAACAGTCTGCTGATATGCATTCTGTCTTCTGATATTTGAAGTTGAGATGTCAACTTAAATAGGAATAGCAATCACTGACAAGTTTCTTTCCTTTTTCTGATTCCTTTCAAGATCTTTCACTTGATGTTAAGTCATTTACTACAATATGTCTACATACATATTTCTTTTTCTTTACCTTTCTGTGATATATTTGGCTTCCTGAATCTGAGGATTCATATCTCATTGGTTTTTAAAAATTCAAAGCCACATCCCCATTTTCATTATTATCTTCTTCTGGAAGTCTAAATTGAAGTCCTTACACCTTCTCACTGTACCTATATGTCTCTTCATTTTTAAAATATTTTCCATCTACTTCTAGACATAAAGAATCTGTACCACTGGAGAAACATTTATTTAGCTCCGCTTTTTGGTTTACAAATTCTCTCTCAGATAGCTCTGTCTAATCTGCTACTTAACCACTGAGATTCTCATTTGCTACTTTTAAAGTTTCCCCCAGTCTTTTTGGAAGTGCATTTTGCTTTATGCTTTTCATTTATCTTTCCTCAATCAACTCAGAAATATCTATTTCTTATTCTGCATATCTGAAGTTCTGAGGGGCCTGGTGTTCAATTTTTCTGTTGTTGTTTCTGCATTTTCTCCTGGTGGTTTGTAGCCTCATGCTTTTTTTGGAGCCTTGGATGATTGAGAACGGGATGGAGGGAGGTGTATGTCTTAGGTTCGGAAAGGCTTCCTGCTGGGTCTGCTCTGCCAGGTGACTCAGGGTGTCAGATGCCACATATATGATGAGCCAGGGGTTATATATTCACTGGGGGAGCCTACTTTTTACCCCAACATACTGCCTAGGCTGGAGACAGGTACATTTTCTATTTGCTTCATTTCCTTCTGTGGTAGGAGATTTTAAGTTTAGTCTACTCTTTCATTAAAGGTATATCCCCATAGAGTAGTGTTTTTCAAACTGCTGTCAAGTCCCATTAGTGGATAGTGAAATCAATTTAGTGCTATGGTTCTCAACTTTGGCTGTGCATTAGAATCACCCAGGGAGCTTTTAAAACCCTGACTGCCCGGCCACAACCCAAGACCAATTAAATCAGAATCACAGGGGGTGGGAGCCAGCAATGTGTATTTTTATAGCTCCCAGGTGACCTGAATGAACAGCCAAGATTGAGAACCCCATCGTGACCAGCATTTTATAAATAAAATGGAATGGAATACAATAGAACAAAAAGTGTATTAGCATTGATCCTTAGTAAGAACTCTACACATTGCTACAAGAGCTGCTGCTCAGTGGTGTATGTTCTATATAAATTCTATTCTTTACTGTGGTTTCCCCTTGGGGGCGGGGGAAAGAACCTAGAAACAGTAAGCCTCTTGGTTACCAAAATTAGAAGCTGTCTTCAGACTTGCTGAAGCCTAAGAGCCAGTTTCTTACCTGCCTCCTACTGCAGTTTCTTTGGAGGGGGCATGTGGAGATTTTCCTGACTTTCTGAGACATCTAGCTGTACATTTCCATCTCATCCAGTTCCTCTAGGTGTCCGGTAAAAGGTTATCAGGATATCAAATCTTCTCTGCCATATTGCTAAATATGGACTTTTAGATTTCTTTATATACTTCTGCTTTGTTTGAGGGGCATTCAAAAACACACTGTAATGCCTAAGTTAATCCTATATCTAAACTATGCTGTAATTATACTCTCTGGGTATTAATATATTCTACAAAGACAGCACAGAAAGTGACGAAGTCTGCCTTTCCAACGCACACACTCTAGGACCACACTTGTCATACCTAGATCTGCAGGAAGAGATTCTTTACGATCAGGGCTTTGAAGTTTTCATGTTGTTCATTACAGCAACAGTAGTTTTCAGACAGGGAATAAGAGAGGATAGCCAGAACTCAAAAGGAAGAATGAGGGCAGAATTTCTTATTGACGAAACGCTAAAAGTAAGATGACAGGCGGGCACAGTGAAGGGCATGGCTGAAGTGTAGAAACGTTACCACTTCCCTATAAACTGAGAGGAGGCGGCATCATGGACACTGTGCTTGCTGCTGCTGCTGTTGGCGTGGCTAAACTCCACCACTGGGAACATTTAAGCACCTTCCCAAGGCTCTTTGGGACAGTATTTTTTTTTAAGTGAGGCATGAGATTAGGGATTCTAGCTGTTAAGCCCCTTTACTATTCTGTCCCCAACACATCAAAAGATGTAACAGAAATATTTTTCTAATACTGCCATGTCGCATCTCTGGAATTCAACACTTTCTCCTATCTTAATCCTCTCAAATGCCACTGACCTGGCCAAAATTCCATCCACCCACATGGAGTGATAGGAATTGGTTTACAGTGCAGTCTGTCCAAACCAGGCTAAGCATTTCATTCTCTAAAACTTACAGCTCCTTCTGTGTTACTACTGTGGTGCTCCGACATTTTAAACTGTAAATATAGTTAAGAATGTTCTCCTGGAATCATTATGTACAGAACTGCCACACCCAGACAACACAGAAATTTGGCAGATCGCAGGCAATCTGTTTTCTCTCTGCACGGAAGTGAACAGCTGCACAGTTGCTTTAGAAATGCTAAGAAGGAGATAAAGGTGAAACAAAATATATTAACAGATTGAGGTAAGGTGGGGATTTGCGATCTGTTTTGTTTTGGTTTAACGGGTCAAAACATTTAAATATGTTACTGTGCCCATAAAACTGGATAATCCTTTGAGACAGATAAAAAAGCAAGAGAAATGTAACTAGAGAAAAATAAATTTTTAGCAACAACAACAAGAAAAAAAAGAAGCAAGAAATAGGCTTTGGAGGAAAAAAAGCTACCCATCAGGACAGATGAAGTCTTACTCCTTACACATCACTCAAGCAACTGTTGCCTGACCTTCTCTCCCCCAGAATCGAATTTGCCACTTTCCCACAAGGGTGGAGATCCCCTTACACAGGATTATCCTACAGGAATGCTACTTCTTTAATTTCAAATTGGAAAAACCCTTGAGGTCATCATAAAGGATTTGAATTCTGTAACATTTCCAGTAAATTTAACTCTTTTTTATTTCTTCTTGAATAGAAATTGAGAAGACTTTTGAGCATCCCTTGGACAGCAAGGAGATCCAGCCAGTCTATCTTAAAGGAAATCAGTCCGGAATATTCATTGGAAGGACTGATGCTGAAGCTGAAACTCAAATACTTTGGCCACCTGGTGAAAAGAACTGACTCACTGGAAAAAGACCCTGATGCTGGGAAAGACTGAAGGCAGGAGGAGAAGGGGACGACAGAGGATGAGGCGGTTGGATGGCATCACTGACTCGATGGACATGAGGCTGAGTAATCTCTGGGAGTTGGTGATGGACAGGGAAGCCTGGTGTGCTGCAGTCCATGGGGTGGCAAAGAGTCTCACATGACTGAGTGACTGAACTGAACTGATTTCTACTTTTAACTGTTTCTATTTCTACTTTTAGCTCTTTCCATCATTAATTTGAAAATTAATTGTTATGGAGGAAAAAGCAGATTTTACTGTTGATTTAACTGTAACTTCATGAGTTTTCATTGTAGAGAGCACATTAGATTTCCTCCCTACTGTATTAGAAAGCCAGTGTAGTAATTATACCTCCTTTAGAACTTCTAAACTTTCAACAAGTAATTCCTACCTTCATCCATATGCTCCCTTCTCTCTCTCCCCAGTGACTCCCTCTCTTTCTCCCTCTTTCTAGCAGACACTGTTTTCAATTCCTAGAGTGCTCTTCATTTTTCTGGGAAGAAGTCCATTTAATCTGTGTACCAAACTTATTATGCTTTAAATTGTCTTTTGGACAATTCTTTCAGATTCTATATATAACCAATTATATAGTTTTTGTGCCAGTTTCTCTTTTGGATACCTTTCTTTGGATGAAAGACTTGTCCTTAAACTTTTCTGACAATACATGCACACAGACACACACATACACAATTTTATAGACATTAAAAAAACCAACTGATCAACAAACAAAAGTCTAAATCTGTACTAGTCAATATGATAGCCACGGAGGAGATACAGTCCATGGGGTATCTAAGAGTTGGACCCAACTGAGCGCCTTCACTTTCACTTTTCACTTTCATGCATTGGAGAAGGAAATGGCAAGCCACTCCAGTGTTCTTGCCTGGAGAATCCCACGGACAGGGGAGCCTGGTGGGCTGCCATCTATGGGGTCACATAGAGTCAGACATAACTGGAGGGACTTAGCAGCAGCAGCAGCAGCCAAAAGTGCCTATTTAAATGTAAATAAAATTAAATAAAATTTTAAAATCTGTACTTTAAAAAGTGGCTACATACTGAATAGTGCAAAAGAACAATGTCTTCACTGCATAAAGTTCTATTCGACAGCATTGTTTTAAAATATCTATAGCACTGGCAAATAACACTGGAAAACTGAAATACAGGATTCACTCTTTTTTCATGTTTTCACATTTCCTTTAGCCAAATGAAAAATCTACACAGATGTCTTTTACTAAATGCCAATGAAGATACAGTCCAAAAGACAGGGAAATAAAGTATTATGAGGATAAAAATTAAACCACCCCCAGTCCAAGTGAGTTTCAGAAATAAACACTGAAGTCAAAAGTCAGGGCTTTCAATGCTGAATTCACAGAAGTAAACTTTCTAAAGGCCTTATCCACCTAATCACATTCTTTCAACCAAAATTAAGATTGATATTAAGGCATTCTCTGCCCTCCTAATAGCTGAATGGTTCCATAGGGGAAAAGACGAGAACATGTGACCTATTTATTATTAAATGCGTACACCCAGGTTGTTCAGTCACTCAGTTGTGTCCAACTGTTTGCGACCCCATGGACTGGGGCATTCTCATCCTCTGTCATCCACTTCTCCTCCTGCCTTCAATCTTTCACAGCATCAGGGAGGACATAACAAAACCTTGAAAACACCAGGACCCAGAAAAAAAGGTGCAGTGACCCCACAACAGGCTGAGCCAGACTCACCTGTGAGTGTCCATGAGTCTCCAGCAGGGGTGTGGGTTGACAGTGCCCTGCCACAGCATTGGGGCAGTGACCACAATATCGGGGAGCTGTGGCATACTGGTGTAAGTCCTTCTGAAGGAGGTCACCATTACTGCCAAGCTACAGGGAGGGAACACAGCCCTACCCATCAGCAGAACTTGGATTGAAGAAATACTGAGCATAGCCTTCCCCACCAAAGTGAGACCCAGTTTTCCAGACAGTCAGTCACTCCCATCAGGAAGCTTCCACAAGCCTCTTATCCTCATCCATCAGAAGGCAGAAAGGATGAAAACCACAATCACAGAAAACTAACCAAAATGATCACATGTATCACAGCCTTATCTAACTCAATGAAACTACAAGCCACGGTGGAGAGTTCTGACAAAACGTGGTCCACTGGAGAAGGGAATGGAAAACCACTTCAGCATTCTTGCTTTGAGGACCCCATGAACAGTATGAAAAGACAAAAAGATATGACACTGAAAGATGAACTCCTCAGATACATAGGTACCCAATATGCTACTGGAGAAGACTGGAGAAATAGCTCCAGAAAGAATGAAGAGGCTGAGCCAAAGCAAAAACAATGCCCAGTTGTGGTGATGGAAGTAAAGTCTGATGCTGTAAAGAGCAATATTGCATAGGAACCTGGAATGTTAGGTCCATGAATCAAGGCAAATTGGAAGTGGGCAAACAGGAGATGGCAAGAGTGAACACTGACATTTCAGGAATCAGTGAACTGAAATGGACAGGAATGGGCAAATTTAATTCAGATGACTATTATATCTGTTAATGTGGGCAAGAATCCCTTAGAAGAAATGGAATAGATCTAATAGTCAACAAGAGTCCAAAATGCAGTACTTGGATGCAGTCTAAAAAATGACAGAATGATCTCTGTTGATTTCCAAGACAAACAATTCAATAGCACAGGAATCCAAGTCTGTGCCACAGCTACTAATGCCAAAGAAGCTGAAGTTGAAGTTTCTATGAAGACCTACAAGATCTTCTAGAACTAACATCCCCAAAAGATGTCCTTTTCATCATAGGGGACTAGAATGCAAAAGTAGGAAGTCAAGAGATACCTGGAGTAACAAGCAAGTTTAGCCTTTTAGTACAAAATGAAGCAGGGCAAAGGCTAATAGAGTTTTGCCAAGAGAACACACTGGCATAGCAAACACCCTCTTCCAACAACACAAGAGAAGTCTCTACACATGGACATCACCAGATGATCAATAACAAAATTAGACTGATTATATTCTTTGCAGCTGAAGATGGAGAAGCTCTATACAGTCAGCAAAAACAAGATTGTGAGCTAACTGTGGCTCAGATCATGAACTCCTTCAGATTTAAATTCAACAAAGTAGGGGAAACCACTAGACCATTCAGGTATGACCTAAATCAAATCCCTTATGATTATGCAGTAGAAGTGACAAATAGATTTAAGGGATTAGATGTGATAGACAGAGTGGCTGTAGAACTATGGATGGAGGTTCATAACATTGTATAGGAGGCAGGGATCAAAACCATCCACAAGGAAAAAGAAATGTAAAAAGGCAAAATGGTTGTCTGAGGAGGTGTTACAAATAGCTGAGAAAATAAGAGAAGCAAAAGGCACAGGAGAAAATGAAAGCATATATCCATCTGAATGCAGGGTTCTAAAGAATAGCAGGGAGAGGTAAGAGAGCCTTCCAAAATGATCAAAGCAAAGAAATAGAGGAAAACAATAGAATGGGTAAGACTACAGATCTTTTCCAGAAAATCAGAGATACCAAGGGAACATTTCATGCAAAGATGAGCTCAATAAAGGACAGAAATGGAATGGACCTAACAGAAGCAGAAGGTATCAAGAAGAGGTGGCAAGAATATATAGAAGAACTGTAGAAAAAAGATCTTGATAATGATAATGGTGTGATCACTCACCTAGAGCCAGACATCCTGGAATGTGAACTCAAGTGGGCCTTAGGAAGCATCACTATGAACAAAGCTAGTGGAGGTGATGGAATTCCAGTTAAGCAATTTCAAATCCTAAAAGATCATGCTGTTAAAGTGCTGTACTAAATAGGCCAGCAAATTTGGAAAACTCAGCAGTGGCCACAGGACAGTTTTCATTTCAAACCCAAAGAAGAGCAATGCCAAATTAAACTCATTTCACATGTAGCAAAGTAATGCTCAAAATTCTCCAAGTCAAGATTCAACAATATGTGAAACAAGAACTTCCAGATGCTCAAGCTGGATTTAGAAAGGCAAAGGCACGAGAGACTGAATTGCCAACATCCACTGGATGATAGAAAAAGCAAGAGAGTTCCAGAAAAATATCTACTTCTGCTTTATTGACTATGCCAAAGCCTTGACTGTGTGGATCACAACAAACTCTGACCATTCTTAAAGAGACGGGAAAACCAGACCAACTGACCTGCCTCCTGAGAAATCTGTACACAGGTCGAGAAGCAACAGTTAGAACTGGACATGGAACAATGAACTGGTTCAAAATTGGGAAAGGAGTATGTCAAGGATGTATATTGTCACCCTGCTTAATTAACATATATGCAGAGTACATCATGTGAAATGCCAAGCTGGATGAAGCACAAGCTGGAATCAAGATTGCTAGGAGAAATATCAATAACCTCAGATATGTGGATGACACCACCATTATGGCAGAAAGCAAAGGGGAACTAAAGGGCCTCTTAATGAAAGTGAAAGAAGAGAGTGAAAAATCTGGTTTAAAAGTTTATATTAAAAAAACTATGTTCATGACTGGTCCCATCACTTCACGGCAAATAGGGAAACAATGGAAACAGTGACAGACTATTATTTTGGGCTCCAAAATCACTGCAGAGGGTGACTTCAGCCATAAAATTAAAAGATGGTATGACAAACTTAGTCAGCATATTAAAAAGCAGAGACATTACTTTGCCAGCAAAGATCCATCTAGTCAAAGCTATGGTTTTTTCAGTGGTCATGTATGGATGTGAGAGGTGAACCATAAAGAAAGCAGAGCCGAAGAATTGATGCTTTTGAACTGTGGTGTAGGAGAAGACTCTTGAGAGTCCCTTGGACTGTAAGGCAGTCCAACCAGTCCATCCTAAAGGAAGTTAGTCCTGAATATTTACTGGAAGGACCGACGCTGAAGCTGAAGCTCCAATACTTTGGCCACCTGATGTGAAGAACTGACTCACAGGAAAAGACCCTGAGGCTGGGAAAGACTGAAGGCAGGAGGAGAAGGGGAGGACAGAGGATGAGATGGTTGGATAACATGACTGACTAGATGGCATGAATTTGAGCAAGTTCTGGGAGTTGGTAATGGACAGGAAAGCATGGCGTACTCCATAGAGTCACAAAGAGTCACACACGAGTGTGTGGCTGAACTGACTGCCTGAAATCTATTACACTGATGAAACAACATCCAAAAAATACCATAGAAACCAATACAGAGAGCTGTGCTACACCTTCCAGGTTTATAAAACTTTTATTGGGCCAGCCTTGAAACTGAAGAAAGAGCTTGGCTACAGCAACAGAGGTATCAAAGGCTTACTGGACAGGAGAGTCTTACATAAAGGTTCCTGGAACAACACCCTAATGGCACAGGAGATGGTGGTGGGGATGCAGCAGCAGTCTCTGAGGTTTGGGAGGGAAGGAGGAAACCATTCTTGGGGGATTTGGTGTCAGGTGGGCTCATCAGTTACCAGGGACTAATGAAACCCTATAGCTAAAAGAACTGGTTAGTCACATGAATAAAGCAGGGACTGGTTGAGTTGAGGATGTACAGAGAGCAAGAGAACAGCCATACAAAAGTATTATAACCACTTTTATATTTATAAACTACAGCCAGTAAATAGAGCCTTTTCTTAAAGTTTTAAGACAGAGGATTATGAGCTACAGTGTCATCAGATTAAAGCAAACAGTCTACCCCGCTGCCCAGCTCCAAGTGTTCAGTGATAAGGACCTACCCCTGGGGGATTAGCAGAACATAAGATATTTACTAAGAAGCTTAATAATAACTAAAATAAAAAGTTCATTTCAAATGCTCATTAATTTATCTAGTTAATGAAATGTGCCTTCTTGAAGATAACTCAAAATAAAGACAGTTTCTTTGTATAAAAATGACTAGCTTTTGCTTTTAGATTTACGAGAAGATTTAAAATTAAAAGTCTCCAAAATGATTACCATCTAATATTGCATATTTACTTCTGAAGGTATGGATGGGAAGGCTTTAAGAAGAATCTAAAAAGCCTAAGTTAATAAATAAAATTACAAACATGTAAAATAAAATGAGTCCTCAGAGTAAAAAAGTAGAAAATTCTGTGACACTTGGGTTTTTGACTGAACTAAAAGATCTTTTCTTCTTTCAACATTAGATTTTTAAGAATTAGACATATGCCCAGAGGATGAAATGCTATTCATTAATGAAAAACAAGGTTTCTAGACTTTAGAGCTCTAGCGTGACACTTAAGAGCTTGAAAGCTTTCACTTTAATCCTCACAACAGTTAAGAGGTGAAAGACTGAAAATCAAGAACTCTTCTTAGATCTAGGAGAGACTTGAGGTTATAGGACAAATAACACCCTAAATATTAGAGCCCCAAGCAGACACAGAAAACCAAAGCTTAGCTGGCATACAAACTGGTCAGCAACCCCTTGGAAGTCAATATCTGGTAGGAATACTTCAAGGTTAATTGGTGAATTTCTGGAGAATAAGCATGAACTAGCTTGAGAGAGAAACACAGCTCCTGGAGGCTTGAGCATGGGGTATGAGAGGCAAAAGGCTTTGATGAGTTTTATCTCTAAGATCTTAGGGGAAATATGATAGAAAAATTCCATCCTGCTTCCAGAAAGAAGGGATAAGTAACCATTTATAGTAAGTCCACAGCAATGTGTGTTTCTTAACAAAAGCCTGCTCTCATAACTAGTTTTTACCAGGATCTAATCAAATGGGGAAAGGGTAATACCCAATTCTTTCCAAAGTCTGACTTGAAGGAAGGGAATTACCTACTCCAACCCCTCCAAGCCTTCTTGTATCACCTAAAGGGGTAGGAAAATACCTAAGAAGCACTTGAAGAATATAGCCCAGGGGCTGTGTTCTCTGGAAGACTGAGGCTTGACCACAGCACAGAGTGCTTCCCCTCCCCCTCACATCACCACTACATCAATAAAGCCTCTGTATAATAACGGGGATTGCAATGGACCTATTTACCTAAGTTCCTTTCACCCAATATCTCACGTCTGACTTTCCAAAAAAATGCTAAAGGTTAAAAAAAAAAGTGAAGAGCGTAGCAACCATCAAGCATCAACCAGACTGACATACAGCAGAGATGCTGGCATTCTTACACCAGGATCTAAAATAACGGTGATTAAAATACTAAGGAGTACACATGTCTCTTTCAGTTCTGGTTTCCTCGGTGTGTATGTCCAGCAGTGGGATTGCTGGGTCGTATGGCAGTTTTATTTCCAGTTTTTTAAGGAATC
>SJYC01121510.1:0-33289 GCA_006408675.1 Madoqua kirkii
GAACTACATGTTAACATGTAACACATGTTAACATAAATGTAACATACATGTATTGGGAATACCAGAGGAGAAGAGGGAAAGGAAAAGAAAAAACATCTGAAGCAACTGTACTTGAGAATTTCCCCCAATTAATGTTAGACACTAATCAATGGATCAGGAAGCTCAGAGAACATTCAGCAAGATAAGTGCCAAAAAATCAACACCTGGGGATATCATATTCCAACTACAGAAAATCCAAGAAAAGTCTTGAAAAAAGACGTAGGGAAAACAACTTACCTATAGAGGGGGAAGGATAAGAAGTATATCAGATTTCTCAAAAATCATGTAATCAAGAATATTTAAAGTCTTGAAAGGAAGAAAAGCAAGCTATACTCCTGTAACCACAGAAATCATCCTTCAGAAGGAGAAATAAAGACTTTCTCAGACCAACAAAAATCAAAGGAATCTGTTGTCAGTAGATCTGGCAAAAATGTTAGAATTTCTTCAGAGAGAAGGAAAATGATACAAGTCAGAAACTTGAATGTCCATAAAGAACATAAAAAGCACTAGAGAAGGAATACGTGAAGGTAAAATTTTAAAATTGGGTTCTTTTTCTTAATTGATATAACAGATAATAGTTTGACTAAATTAATAATGGCAACAATGTATTTGGTGATTGTAGGTTGTGGATAATTGAAATAACAACAGCAATGATACAAGACAGGAGGAAAGAATTACAAACACTTTGTTATAAGAAACTTGTATCGTCCAGTGAAGCCACACAGAGGCAAGTCTGAGAGGCACTGTGGGCTCAGTTCCAGATCACTGCAACAAAATGGGTATTACAAAAAAGCAAGTCACAAGAGTTTTTCACTTCCCAGGGCATAGAAAAGTTATGCTCTCTCCACACTGTAATCTGTGTAGCGTGCAATAGCATTGTGTTCATAAAACAACATATATACCTTAATTTAAAAATATTTCATCGCTGAAACATAGTAACCATCATCTGAGACTTCAGTGCTTCATAGGAGTAACATAAAGATACTGATCACCATAACAAATATAATAATAATAAAGCTTGAAATATTGTAAGAATTATAAAAATGTGAGACATAGACATAAAGTGGGCAAATGCTGTCTGAAAAACGGCACCAGTAGACTTGCTTGACACAGGATTGTCACAAATCTTCACTTTGTAACACATGCAGTACAAGTGCCATCCACTAAGCAAAGCACAATAAGACAAGGTATGCCTGTGGTGTGACGTGAAGGTGGGCCTGGATTAGCTGTAAATGTCCACTGCAAACTCTAGGACGATCACTGGGAAAAAATAAAAAGAAGTATAATTGATATGCTAAGAAAGGAAGGAAAGCACAATTATTAGACTTGCTTGACACAGGATTGTCACAAATCTTCACTTTGTAACACATGCAGTACAAGTGCCATCCACTAAGCAAAGCACAATAAGACAAGGTATGCCTGTGGTGTGACGTGAAGGTGGGCCTGGATTAGCTGTAAATGTCCACTGCAAACTCTAGGACGATCACTGGGAAAAAATAAAAAGAAGTATAATTGATATGCTAAGAAAGGAAGGAAAGCACAATTACATAAAATGCTCAAATAAAAACAAAAAAGGTGAAAGGGGCAAAAGACAAAAAAAAAAGGAGAGCAATGAAAAGAAAACAACAAATATGGTAGATATTACTCTGACTATGTTAGTGATCACTTTAAATGTCAATGGTCTAATAGACCAATTAAAACACAATAGTGTTTTCATTTGCATTTAGTTCACATATTATTAACTAAATGAATGAATAAATCATAATGAATGAAATGAATGAATTAGAATCATCTGAGTGAATCAAAAACCAATACTAAACTATATGCTGTTCACAAAAAACCCACTATAAAAATAAAGACACATGTGAATTGAAAGTAAGAAGATGGTGAAAGATATATCATGGCAATACTAATCAAAAGAAACCTGGAGTATCCGTATTAATTTCAAACAGAGTAGATTTCAAAGCAAGGAAAATTAGCAGGAATAAAAACAGGATCATTATATAATGATATAGGGGTCAATTTTGAATCAAAAACCTGGCAAAAATGGAAAGATAAATAGATAAATTCACTATTATAGGTGGAGACTGATGTTTTGCTACTAGTAAGTTCCAACAGGAAGTAATTACTAAGAATATAGTTGAACTGAAAAGTATAATCAACTGGCTGGATTTAATTGACATTTATAGAATGCTTTGCTCATTAACAGAATACATATTCTTCTCAAGATCACATATGCATTAAGATAGACCACATTCTGGACCATTAAACAGACCTTGAAAATATAAAAAAATAGAAATCATACTATGTATGCTTTTAGAGCACAGAAAATTAAACCAGAAACCAATATCAGAAAGATAGCTGGAAAGTTTTAATACTTGGAGATTAAACAACATTCAAAACTTCACAAAGGTCCTAGGACAAGTCTTAAGAGAAATTAAAAAATATTTGAACTAAATGCAAATGAAAACACTAATCAAAATCTGTAGGATGAAGTGAAAGTAGTGTTTAGAAGGAAATTTACAGCACTGAATGCTTATATTAACAAAGAATAAAGATATTAAAAAAACTATCTAAGTCCTCACCCTTGTTTAGTCACTACGGCATGTCTAACTCTTTTGTGACCCCCATGGACTATAGTGTGCCAGGCTATTCTTTCTATGGGATTTTCCAGGCAAGAATACTGGAGTGGGTTTCCATTTCCTTCTCCAGAAGATCTTCCCAACCCAGGGATCAAACCTGCATCTCCGACTTGGCAGGCAAATTCTTTACCACTGAGCCACCTGGAAAGCCCATAAATATTTATAAAAGCTTTACTAATGATTGCTAAAACTCAGAAGCAATCAACATGCCTTTAATAAATGAGTAGATACATTTCTGTATGTCTACACAACGGAGCATTATTCAATGCTTAAAAATAAAATAACTATAAAGTCATTAAAAGATATGGAGGAGCCTCAAATGCATACTGCTAAATGAAAAAAGCCAGTCTTAAAAGGTTACATATTGTATGATTCCAACTATATAACATTCAAGAAAAAAATAGACAAAACTGTGAATATGGTAAAAAAAAAATATTAATGGTTGGCATAGGGTTTGGCGTAGGAAGGGAAGTATAAATAGGTGGAGCATGGGGAGTTTTTAAGGCAGTCAAACTACTCTGTATGATCCTGTAAATACCATAAAGGTAGATACTTGTCATTCCATATTTTTCCACATTCAGAGAATGTATAACACCAAGATGAACTCTTATGTAAACTGTGAAATTGGCTTGATAATGATGGGTCAATGAAGGTTCATCATCTGTAACAAAAATACTGTACTGAGGCTGGATGTTGATGGAGAGGAAGGCTATGTGTGAGGAGGTGAGAGCGTATATGGGAATTCTTTCTGCTCAACCGTGCTGTGCATCTAAAACTACTCTAAAAAATGAAACCTATTAAATATTAAAACATGCTTCTATATCACAACTGTAGTAGTATAATGTTAAAAACATACAATATTCTGTATAGCATGACCTCAACTGAGTGAAAGGCACTGTATAAGCGTAGGAAAGAGTGATGAACAGAATAGATTATGGTCCCTACAGCCAAAGAGCTCACAGTCTGGTGAGAAAGACAGTCATCAAAACAAAATGCCAAAATCATCAAAATAAATATAAGGTTGCAAGCTTTAACAACCATTTTCAAGAAATGTCCCAGGAGCCCAACAGGGAGCCTAATTTAGATAAGAAATGGGAGGAGCATGGTACTTAAGGCCAGGCAATGTGACTGTGAGGAAGTGACATTAAGACTGGACCTAAGAGAGGAGTAGGGATTAACCCTGTGAAGAGACAGATGAAAAAATATGCACGAGGATATTGTCCCCAGCATGGCGTAGGTGCCCATCACTGGAGAAAGCTACCTGTGGTCAACACATGCAATGGAGTGCTACCTCGTACCAGAATGGATAAGCTAGGCTGGCAAAACAGCGACAGAAATGGTTCCAAAACAGTGTTGGGCAGGAACAAGAAGCTGAATGAAATTTATTGTGCAATACCATTAATGAAACCTAAAAACACATACACTCACAGAAAGCACAATATGTCATTCAGAGATGGGCATATCTCTAAACACATACTTAACAAAATGGTTACTTTTGTGGGAAAGGGAAAAGGGAGAGAAGGGATGGGATCTGAAGACAAAAACATAAAACTAGTAAAGATGGAATGAACTGCAGTGTATGACAAACTCAGTTTTGCGGCTGAAGGACAAAAAAGAAAAGATGACACTGGAAAGGGAATATGTTGGTAGAAGAAACATCATATTCCAAAGCACCAAGACAAGAAAAGGTCTGGCTTTTTGAGGAGCCCAAATGAAAGACTCATGTGGTATCTGGAGCAATGAGAGGGAGAGGAAGACGTGGCTAAAATACAATTAAGAGCGAAGCACAGGCCAGGCTAGCATGTCCTCAGGAGTTTCCGGGGCTCTGGATTCCATCCCAGTTACAGTCTCGAGAAGTGAAAAGCCAATGCATAGAAAATTTAAAACCACTAGGAAAGAGTTCCTAACACTGACTACATCTGGTGAAATTCTCTTTAGTGGTCTTATAAAAAATTTACCTGTGTTTTAAAAATACTTTTGAAACAAATACTTTTATAGAAAGAAAAGTAGGTTATATTGAAAACATGCCTTTCTAAAGTGTTCAAAACTAGCATTTTTGTAGGTTCCAGGAACAGAATTTCAATTATGCTGTAGGAGATATTAACTATTCCATAGTATAATAACATATTGTAAATGTGTCTGCAAGAACTAATATTTCCCTTAAAGGGTATAGTGGATCCATTTAATGCTTGTTCCTTTAAAGCATTTATTATTTTCTGTATTTGTTATTAAAATATTCTTTCATTATTCTAATGAGAAAATCCCCATAAAACAGAATAAAATGAAAGCCCAGTCTAACAAAATTAATGTCTCAAACTGAGAATTAATGCAGATAAATAAAGGAGCTTGAATAAATATGAAAGACATAAAGAAACAGAGGAAAGGCAATAATCATTGAGCAGCCCTTAATGCACTGAAATAAATATGGTTTACTCCTAACTTGTGACACAGTTAGGCCTGGGGCATTACATTCCACTCTTCCTTATCTTCTCAGGCATATATGGCCCTTTCATAAAAGCCAAATGGCCATAAAATGATGCATTCCAATTTCACAAGAGATAAAGGCTTATACAATTTAGGTCTGAAACAGCAATTTTAAATTAATGTTACTAATTTATTTATACATGTCTGTGACGGATTCATTCTGCTATGAAGCAGTGCTAAATACGGCAAAAGGCATCATTAAACCTGGTGCTCTGTGACAGCCCAGAGAGTGGGATGGTATGGGAGGTGGGAGGGAGATTCAAGAGTGAGGGGACATATGCACGAAAGTGAAAAGTGAAAGTGAAAGTAGCTCAGCCGTGTCCGGCTCTTTGCACCCCATGGACTGTCCATGGAATTCTCCAGGCCAGAATACTGGACTGGGTAGCCTTTCCCTTCTCCAGTAGATCTTCCCAACCCAGGGATCGAACCCAGGTCTCCCACATTGCAGGCGGATTCTTTACCAGCTGAGACACAAGGGAAGCCCAAGAACACGGGAGTGGGTAGCCTATCCCTTCTCCAAGGGATCATTCTGACCCAGGAATCAAACCAAGGTCTCCTGCATTGCAGGCAGATTCTTTACCAACTGAGCTGTCATGGCTGATTCACGTTGATGTATGTCAGAAAGCAACACAGCATTGTAAAGCAATTATCCAACTACAATTTTTAAAAGAAATTAAATAATCCTAATGATAAAGGAAAAAGCAAGAGAGTTCCAGGAAAACATCTATTTCTGCTTTATTGACTATGCCAAAGCCTTTGGCTGTGTGGATCACAATAAACTGTAGAAAATTCTGAAAGAGATGGGAATACCAGACCACCTGACCTGCCTCTTGAGAAACCTATATGCAGGTCATGAAGCAACAGTTAGAACTGGACATGGAACAACAGACTGGTTCCAAATAGGAAAAGGAGTACATCAAGGCTGTATCTTGTCACCCTGCTCATTTAACTTATATGCAGAGTACCTCATGAGAAACGCTGGGCTGGAGGAAGCACAAACTGGAATCAAGACTGTCAGGAGAAATATCAATAACCTCAGATGACACCACCATTATGGCAGAAAGTGAAAAGGAACTAAAAAGCCTCTTGATGAAAGTGAAAGAGGAGAGTGAAAAAGGTGGCTTAAAACTCAACATTCAGAAAACTAAGATCATGGCATCTGGTCCCATCACTTCATGGGAAATAGACTGGTAAACAGTGCAAACAGTGTCAGACTTTATTTTGAGGGGCTCCAAAATGACTGCAGACGGTGACTGCAGCCATGAAATTAAAAGACGCTTACTCCTTGGAAGGAAAGTTATGACCAACCTAGATAGCATATTCAAAAGCAGAGACATTACTTTGCCAACAAAGGTCCATCTAGTCAAGGCTATGGTGTTTCCAGTGGTCATGTATGGATGTGAGAGTTGGACTGTGAAGAAAGCTGAGTGCTGAAGAATTGATACTTTTGAACTGTGGTTTTGGAGAAGACTCTTGAGAGTCCCTTGGACTGCAACAAGATCCAACCAGTCCATTCTAAAGGAGATCAGTCCTGGGTGTTCTTTGGAAGGAATGATGCTAAAATCTGAAAGTCCAGTACTTTGTCCACTTCATGCGAAGAGTTGAGTCATTGGAAAAGACACTGATGCTGGGAGGGATTGGGGGCAGGAGGAGAAGGGGAAGAGAGAGGATGGGATGGCTAGATGGCATCACCGACTTGATGGACATGAGTTTGGGTGAACTCTGGGAGTTGGTGATGGACAGGGAGGCCTGGTGTGCTGCGATTCATGGGATCTCAATAAGCTGGACACGACTGAGCTACAGAACTGAACTGAATGATGAAAAAAAGATGGAACAGAATGAAACATTTAAGTGTTCAAAGGCCTATGGGTCTTTCAGCTTATTCCCCATCTTATTAATAGGCTTTCTCTCCGCATCCAGACCAATCTTCAAAACTTTTTCAAGAAAAAGTCTTTCTTTATCTGGGGAAGACCCCTTTACTGAAAACTATGGGGAAATACTCCAGCACACAAGGAGAATGTTCTATATACAGTGCTTGCATCACCAACTGGAGGAAAGCAGTTTCAGAGAATAGAACCTATAAACTCTGAGACCAACATTAATATTATTCTGGTTTTAATAAGCAAGCCTGGGACGGCTTTGATGGGAATTTATAAGCCAGAGAAACACCCAGAGAGCCACCTGAGCTGTTGCCCTGCTCTGGAATCTCCCACCCCCACCTACTGGAAAACCCGCACACGAAACCCCTCCTCCTCCACCAGCCCTATTCAACGTCTCTTCTCTTCTTTCTCCCCTGCATGCTAAGCACGCCTATGCACCCACGTGTCAGATTTGCTTTTATATTTATGGAAAATTTTTCCAAAAAATGGCAAGATTTCCAAAGGACCTGGTGAGCAGAAAGGAGAGACCTTGTTGAACTAGAAGACAGAGGAGTCCCAGGCCCAAGCGTGCTCTGGGGAAATGTACAGGGTGAAAGGGAACAGAAAGAAAACAGGCGTGCACAGTGATGGGCCAGAGATGACTTCAGCATCTTTAAGGTCACAGGAAATAGGTATGGCCCACTTGATTTATTAAAAGAAATCAATAATATATTCCTTGTAGTCTATGAAATGTGAAACTGTCCTTTCCTTTCTTACAGTGCTTCAACCCATGGAAATATTTAGAACTTAGTTTTATGTACTCCCATTAGAAAGATGTGCCTACAAACTGAGGGAAGAGATTGGAAAGGTAAAACTATAACCTTTAGAAAGCAGCTCCTGGACATGATTTGAAACATTCCTGGTGATTCTCTTCCCTTTGTGATATGAAGCCATTTAATACACAAGTCTAGGAAAGTTCTTACTTGGGTGTTATTTTTCATCATGTGACAGTAATATAAAATGCTACACCATTTAAAATATTTAGTTCAAATAGTCACTGATATTCCAGATATTCATATTTAGCAGAAATTTAAAAAAATAAGCTAGATGGCACAGAAAGTCAGAGGAGAAGCCCAAAAAGACATCAATAAATTCATTCAAATGTTTAAAGAAGAATTAATACCAATTCTTCATAAACACTTCTGAAAAAAAGAAGAGGGGATATTTCCTAATTCATTCCATTAGCTAGTACTTACTCGACATTAAAATCAGACATCATGAGAGAAAAAACTATAGACTGATATCTATTATGACTATGGAAGCAAGAATTCTGCCCTTACACCCCAATTCTGGCAAACCAAACTTAGCAATATATAAATAGAATTAGACAATATGACTAAGTGAGATTTATCTTTGGAATACAAGGTTGGTTTAACATTTAAAAATCAATTAATATATCATATTGACAGAATAAAACACAAAATAACATGATTATCTCAATAGACATAGACAAAGTATATGACAAAAATCTAACACTTTTCATGACAAAAACACTCACAAAACTAAGAATGTAAGGGAACTTCCTTCAGTCTGAAAAAGGCCTTCCAATCTATGAAAAACCCTCAGCAAACATCACGCCTAGTGGTAAAAGATTGGATAATCTCCCATTAAGGTCGGGAACAAGTTAAGAATGTCCACTCTCACCGCTTCTATTCAACAGTGTACTAGACATTCTAGAACAGCAATCAGCCAAAAACTGAAATAAAAGGCATTCATATTGGGAAGAAGTGAAACTATCTCTATTTGCAGATGACATGATCTTATATACAGACAATCCTACAGAACCCTCTAAAAAATATTAGACCTAATAAGCAAACTCAGCAAGGTGACAGAATCCAAGATCAATAACACAAATCAATTGTACCCTTGTAATGAACAATCTGAAAATGAAGTTAAAAACATAATTTCATTTAACTTAGCATCAAAGAGAATAAAATATTTAGGAATAAACTTAAGAAATGCAAAACATATACTCTGAAAAGTACAAAACATGGCTGAAAGAAATTAAATATGTAAATATAATGTTCATGGATCAGAAGACTTTATCGCCTTAAGATAGGAAACAACTTCCCAAAGTGATCTTCAATGCAATATCTATCAGAAATTCCAGCTGGGTTCTTTGTAGATACTGACAAAACTGACTCTATAATCCACGGGCTTTCAAGGGACTCCTTGGAGAAGGAAATGGCAACCCACTCCAGTACTCTTGCCTGGAAAATTCCATGGGTAGAGGAGCCTGGTGGACCACA
Organism: Madoqua kirkii; assembly: GCA_006408675.1. NCBI lineage: Eukaryota > Metazoa > Chordata > Mammalia > Artiodactyla > Bovidae > Madoqua > Madoqua kirkii. The sequence goes on from SJYC01121510.1 coordinate 9,334, forward strand.
GCTCACAGGGTTTCAAAGAGTCAGACACAGCTGAGCAACTTCACTTTCTTTCTTTTCAAGGATGAAACAGTCTTGATAAAGAGGAACAAATCTGTGGACTAAAACTTCTCAGTTTGGAAACTCACCACCAAGCAAGGATAATCAAGACAAAATGGTACTGAAGTGAGGACAGACAGAGAGGTCAGCGGAATAGAGGCAGAGGCTCAGAAATAAATCCATACGGTCAACCGATTTTTCAACAAGGATGCCAGAAGCATCCAGTGGAGGAAACAGCAATCTTTCAAGAAATGGTACTGGGACAACAGCAGAACCACATGCATAAGAATGAGATATCTTATACCATACCGTAAAAATTACTTGAAAATAGATGAAGAATCTAAATGTAAGAACTAAAGCTATACAACTTAGAAGAAAGTGTTAGTCGCTCAGCCATGTCTGACTCTATGACCCTGTAGATTGCCGCCCACCAGGCTCCTCTGTCCCTGGGATTTTCCAGGCAAAAATACTTAGAGTGGGTTGCCATTTCTTCCTCCAGGAGATCTTCCAGACACAAGGATCGAATCTGTCTCCAGTGTCTCCTGCATCAGCAGGGAGATTCTTAACCACTGCCCCACCTGAGAAGACTCACTTAGAAGAAAACTTGAGGGTAAATCTGTATGAACTTAAATTTGTCAATGGATTCTTAGATATGAATCAAACACATAAGCAACAACATATAAACTGGACTTGATTAAAAACTGTGCTTCCAAGTCAACATCACATGATGTTTTCACATCATCAATGAACTGAAAAGAAAATCAAATGAATGAAAATAATTGCAAATTCAGTATTTAATAAGAGACATATCTAGAATATATTAAGAATTTTTTCAGTTTAATAATAAAAAACACAATTAAAATATGGGATAAAGATATGAATAGACATTTTTTACAAAGTATACAAATTGCCAGTGACCACATGAAAAAAATGTACATTATCACGGGCCATTAGGGAAATGCAAATAAAATCCACAATGAGACACCACTTCACACTTAGTAGAATTGCCTAGAACCAAAAAGTCAGACAAGTGTTGATGAGAATATAAAAGAAATCAGAATACTTACACACTCCTGTAAATGTAAAGTGGTGAGGACACATCTACTCAAATGATTAATCAGAGTTATCACAGGATCTAGCAATTCTACTCCTAGAAATAAACTCCAAGGAACTAAAAAATATGTGCCACAAAAATTTGTACATGAATCTTCACAGCAGCATTATTCTTAATAGCCAAAAATGTGTGCATGTGCATGCGCACTTAGTTGCTCAGTCATTTCCAACTGTTTTAGACCCCATGGATTGCAGTCCGCCAGGCTCCTCTGTCCATGGGATTCTCCAGGCAAGAATATTGGAGTGGGTTGCCATGCCCTCCTCCAGGGGACCTTCCCAACCCAGGGATCTAACCCAGGTCTCCTGTATTGCAGGTGGATTCTTTACCAGGGAAGTGAAAAGTTAGTCGCTCAGTCGTGTTCGACTCTTTGCAACCCCACAGACTGTACAGGCCATGGGTTTCTCCAGGCCAGAATACTGGAGAGGGTAGCCTATTTCTTCTCCAGGGGATCTTCCCAATCCAGGAATCGAACCAGTGTCTCCTGCACTGCAGACGGATGCTTTACCAACTGAGCTATCTGGGAAGTACATGAATACTTGAGTGGGCAGCCTATTCCGTCTCCAGGGGATCTTGGCTGAGCTACCAGGGAAGCCAAAAGATGGGGACAACCCAAATGTCCGTCAACTGAGAAATGGGTTAGAAAAATGTGGTTCTTCATACAATGGAATATTACTGAGCCATTAAAGGAATGAAGTATTGATACATGTGAGTTACTACTCAATGAAGTTATTCGTTAAACAAAAAATCAGTGAACCGAAATACACACAGTTTGACAAATGTTCATCGCCAGCATGACTCAAGAGGATGAGGCAGACCAGTGGGAAAGAATGAAGAATTCAATCACAATCAGGGAGGTGGCTGCAATCAAAGCTCACAAAATGAATGAAAAATTGCAAAAGAAGCAGGCAAGGAAAGCACACGAAGCTGAGACTTAGAGGTGAGAATTAATTGCCTCCAAATCTCCTGCTATCAGAACAACTAGAAGAAAAGGCCTAGCGTGTCCCTCTGCAGTGTGGGTAGACCTAGTGATCAGATGAATGCAGGCTTTCCACCCTGTGTGTGGCCTCCGTGAAGAGCCGGGTGGCTGCTTCAGACTGCCTTGGAGCAGAGAGCCCTCCCCAAGCAGGCTGCATGTATGAGTACTAACTAGGCTCAAAAGGTTACGGAAATAATGCCGTATAACAATTCTTTTCTAGTAGTTATTTTACAAGTTAAGTTTAGGATTAATCTATTATTTTTTAATCGAGTTGTGATTTCATGCTAAGAGATGTTAAATCATTTGATTAAATTTGTAAAACAGTGCTAGGATGTGTAAGTGAGTTTGATTTGCTGTAAGTTTAGTTTATTAGATAAGTAAGAATAGTTGAAGGGTGTGAAAAGTTTGGCTTGTTGGCATTGTAAGTGTTTCTTGTCAGGCATTTCAAAGACTTAAAAAGAAAAATGAATACATTAAATTATAATAGAACTTAAAACAGTGAAGGCAATTTAATTAACCAAGTTTGTAAATGAGAACAACTGTTTAAGACTATAGTCGTATCAAGTTGAATTAATCAACCATTAATAAAAGTATCAGTAAAGCTGCCTATTTTTTATTTAACTATATTTATCAGTAGTACATTGAGATTTATAAGTTGATATTAAATTCTTAAGGGAGACCAGGTTTTAAATATATAATGTTAAGTAGATTTATCAAAAATTTACAACCTAAGTAACATATACTCTAATGTAGAAAAGGCCCCAGACTTTAGTGAAAATACTAATCTTTACATACATTTTTAAAATAACTAAATGATGCTTTTAAATACAGAAAGTAAAACCAGCAGAATTCCTTCATTCTGGAGTGCCTACTAGGGTTCTAAGTGCTGGAGACACAGTAGAAACTGGAAGGAATTAAGTCTTGGTCTGCATGGACCTTCCTTACATTCCAGTAGGAGAGATCAGTTCAGTTCAGTTCAGTTCAGTCACTCAGTCGTGTCTGACTCTTTGCGACCCCATGAATTACAGCACGCCAGGCCTCCCTGTCCATCACCAACTCCCGGAGTTCACTCAGACTCACATCCATCGAGTCCGTGATGCCATCCAGCCATCTCGTCCTCTGTCATCCCCTTCTCCTCCTGCCCCCAATCCCTCCCAGCATCAGAGTCTTTTCCAATGAGTCAACTCTTCACATGAGGTGGCCAAAGTACTGGAGTTTCAGCTTTAGCATCATTCCTTCCAAAGAACACCCAGGGCTGATCTCCTTCAGAATGGACTGGAATGTAATGGTTTGGAGCACGGATTCTGAAGTCAGAAAGCCAAGCTCAAACGCTGGCTCCTTAACAGCTATCCGATCTCTGAAAGTGACTGAGCCTCTTGGTGTCTGCGTTCCTTCATTTGTAAACTGGGGGAGTGATAATATTGTTACCCTGTAGGGCATTAAGAAGTTCAAAGAATTACTATCTGCGAAGCACTGAGAACACTGCCTGGGATGCAGAAACTACTATGACTTTCATGACAGAAGAATGTCAGGGAGCAAGAGGAAACAGAGCAGAGTGAGGGGCAGATAGTGCTGGGTCTGGGGAGCGGGGGGGGGGACAGCTGACAACTGTGTTGTCAGAACCCATTTCCCTGAAGAGGGGACCACTGATTCTGGAGCTGAGTGTTAGGAGGAAGAGTGTGTGCAAAAGTGAGGAGGGTGTTCAGGGCAGAGGGAATGCACAGGCCTTGAGGCAGGGGCAGATGTGAGGAGTGTGAGGAAGAGGAGGAGGAAGCCAGTGTGCAGAAAGAGCCAGAAGGAAAAGCCTTTGGATGTATTCCAAGTATAATGGAAAGGTCCTGGAGGGTTTATATGGTCTGATCTGCATTTTAAAGGATCTCTGGGCGCCAGGTGGGGACCTGCCGTAGGTGCAGTGTGGCCAGAGGGAGCCCAGATAGGAGGCGATGATGTGAATCAATCTTTTTTCTTATGCAGATATTAATTCTTTGAACTTCTTAATACCCTACAGGCTATTAAGGGTATAGGTGATTAATAATATTATGTTAGTTTTAGGCGTACAATAAATTGATTTGGTGTGACTCATTCTTTACAACCTATTTCCCCTTTAATAATGAGAAATAGGGGTGACTTGGACTATAGCAATAGCTGGTAGATACTGGAAAGTGAATTAATGCTGGATAATATTTTGAAGGGACAGCCAACAGGATTTACAGCTGAGATGCTTTGGACAGTTGCGAGCCTTATTACTCAAACTGTAGTCCTTGGACCAACAGCATCAGTATCATCCAGAAGCCTGCAAGAAACCCAGGTCAGACCTACTGAATCCAACTTGTGTTTTAGTGGAGGGACTAAGTCTAACTTCTCCAAATAGTAAAGCTTGAGAAGCACTAGTCTAGGCAGTGACATGGGCGTGGGTGGATGGGGTGGGACAGAGGACAAAGACAGCAAGCTCAAGGATCCAGGTGTCCAGGGTGAGGGATGTGCTGTCTATGCAGTATTGACAGCTTAGGGGATGACGACTACCGTATATCAGAGAGAAAGTCCGCAAATCTTCAACATGCTCAGGGCAGGGGCCAAGAGGAAAGGAAAGAGCTGCAACCCAAGGGGGCATCTAGGGCAGGTACTACAACACTGTTTACAGTAGCTAAGACATGGAAACAACCTAAATGTCCATCGACAGAGGGATGAATAAAGACGATGTGGTACGCTTGTACAACGAACTATTAGTCAGTAAAAAAAATGAAACAATGCTATTTGTAGCAACATGGATGGGTCTGGAGATTGTCATACTGAGTGAAGGAAGTCAGAGAAGGAGAAAGGTCATGTGACATTCCTTTTATGTGCAATTTAAAAAGAAATGATACATGTGTATCATCTTATGAAACAGACTCGAAGACTTAGAGAAAGAACTTACGGATACACGGTTATATTTAAAATGGATAATCCACAAGGACCTACTGTATGGAACTCTGCTCGATGTTATGTGGCAGCCTGGACGGGAGGGGAGTTTGGGGGAGAGTGGATACACGTATGTGTATGGCTGAGTCCCTCCACTGTTCACGTGAAACTAACCCAACATTGTTAGTTGGCTATACACCAAAACAAGAGAAAAAGTTGAAAAAAGAAAAAAAAAGCAGGTGCTTCTATGAAGCAGGGTCCTGTAAGACATCTTCTGAGACGCAAGGAGAGAGAAACATTGGTCCGAGAGCAGAAACCAGGACAAGGACCCCAGCAGCTCCTCCGCTGAGAAGATAATTGAGGCTGTGAGTGCAAGCCTCCTGAGAGAGCCACAGGAAGAGCAGGGTCCTCAGAGGCAGCCGCTTAGGTTACCAACTGTGACACTAACACAGCATCCGACCCGCAGCTGTCAAAGCGCCAGAAGCATCAACTGCGGCAGGTTTTGTTTCTTTGGGTTCTCCCGACAATGCCAACACACCTTGCAATATCTGCACCTCTAAGCACGAGATGCTTCAAAAACATGCTGAAGTTTATCTAAATAATTTGCTTCTGGATAGGAGATAGTAGCATATGCTTACAACTTCAAAAGCACTGATAAAAGTCTTTTTAAGTTCCGAAATGAAGAGACCTAAACTCTGCACATAATAAGTCTTTAAAAGATTTTATTAATAATAGACCTTATGTAACATTTAAAAATATTAACTTTTTGAATCCTCATACCAGTAAGTAGTTAGTAAGTGGGGACCATTCTACCCCCACTTTACAGATGCGTAAATGGAGGGCCAGAGGTTTAAGTGCATTCCACAAGCTCTCTCAGTTGACAGACAGCAGAGCTGGGGTTCCAATCCAGGCCATGGAGCTCCAGGCTCTGCGCTACGATCTCTGTGTTGCTTCCCTTCAACTCAATATGGGAAAATTTCTTTGAAAAAAAAAAAAAAAATCAGTGACTCGCTGGATGTAAGAAACCTTCAGCAAATTATGCTTATTTTCAAGAGAGACTTATCCCAAGTTCATTCCAGACAGATAAGAAATCAATCTTATATTTAAAGAGCCTTTGGGAGGCCATGCCATTATGTCCCCTGATAACTGACTCCAATGTCGGATGCCTCCGACCACCATGGTCCTCTTCTGCTTAACCTGAAACACTGCTGCTATGATGCAAACACGTCGCCCCTTGGCAGTTCTCCGAAGACCAGCCTGCTAGGCTCTGAAATTTTACATCCATTCCATTTCAGGGCCCCCTCCTTCTTGGCCTTTTCTCCTTGCACATCCTCAAAGTTTCCCCTGCTGAATCATTACATTCATTATTCAGTCCAAGATGCCCTAACTATGATTGCCCTGCAAATCCACTCTTAACTTGGAGCATGAGAAGCCAGGGACATTGAAGGTGTTGTGACCGAGTGTCCTTATGTGACCTGAGTGGAGATTACCTCGGTGAGGAGGCTGTGAGGACGAGCACGTGTCACCAAGCAGATGCGCCGCTCTTGGGTCTCACTCTCAGTAAAGACAACCCAGAGGTTTGGCTACGCACACAGGGGACCCGACACTGCAGTGCCTTTGTTACAAATCACCGCCGCCTCCTCTTGTGTCATTAGCTAGTGACAACAAGAGGAGCGGTTGTCACATGAATTCAATGATAAGAATGCACTACTGTCTATAAAGTAAGCAAGGACCTACTGAACAGCACAGGGACCTATATTCAATATCTTGTAAAACCTACTGTGGAAAAGAACATAAAAAAGAAAAAAGTGAATCACTTTGTGGTACACAACATTGTGATTCGACTACACTTCAGTTTAAAAGAAAGAATTGCGGATCTCCTATGTTTGGGGGCTTTAAGTGTCTCAAAGGCTGAGAATTAATGAATGAACGTAAGAAAGCAAATATGTGCAACGATCTGCCTAGAGGCTTTAACCTATGCCAATGACATAGGCTGAAAGTGTACAAAGGGCCTTAAATTGACAATCTAGTATCTTTTAAAAACCCTGAAATGCCTTTCAAAAATCCACCTTGGCTATCATAGAAATATATAACATGAATTTAGCAGCTGCACCGTTTTAAGATGCTTATCTGTACATAGTAACAACCTGCTGACAAACACTGGGAGCTTCCTTTTACTGGTTCCCGGCCCCCCACTCTGCTGCCTCCATCAGCATTTGGCTACACTTCATGAACCTAAAAGAATAAGCCCAAGTCCTTTAATAAAGCCCACACTGCTGACTCCCGTCCAGCCAGCTCACCCAATGCACCGTGGTCTTCGGGATCAGTCAGAGGGGGTCAACCAAAGACAAGGCACCTCAGTTTTCTGAGTTACAGACTGTACAGCTACATCCTAAGGATAAACTGCATCTCTCAACCTTTTTTTTTTCCTATTACTCCCTGCCAATACACCAAGAAGCCTTTTTTAACCTAAACAGCCACATGATATTGTGATACCACAGGCTACTATAGATCTGATTTTGTACTTCATATATATTTAAATTTTATACATAAAGAGCAAAATTTATTCATCCCCCCAGGAACCAATGCTTGCCCCTCTTGAAGGTGCCATCACCCTTCTTGAGGGTGTATGGGATAATGCTGTCTGCTTTCCAGTGCTGTTCAATAAAGAGTTCATGCGAATGATTGAGCGCCAGGCACAGCTGAGATCTTTCTTCTACTGCGCTGATGTCTTAGTAGTTAATCTGTGTATGTGCACATTTCCCTGAAAACAAGGGATGTGTTTATTCTTTATCATAATGCATCCTTATACCATGCATTGCTCGACTGGACTAAATAATGTAAATGGTGCAACAAAATTTGATCACTGTCCTGTGGACCCATCTCTAGAGCCCTACCAGCAGCCTCCAAACTGCCACAGAGCACAAAACACAGAACTGGAGCTGGGAGGGACTGAGCTGGTTAATGTGCCCAGGAGCAAATCAGGTCTCTTTTCCATGTGGATGTGTATTTTTTTAACCTCAGTTCTCACTGAAGGAGTCCGTCAATGGAGCTAGAAGCAAAATTAGGTATTGATAAGAAGTATGTCTGGCTAAAATCCTTATAAAAATGAATACATCCTTTTGAATTTGTGAAACTTTCAGAAAGGAGAAGCAAGCTATACTATTCAACTGTGCCTTAATATAAGTCAAGATAATTAAAAAAAAAACTCCTTTATGTTATTTCATGCAAAAATGTTACACAATTTAGAAGTGGCTATGAAACAAGCTTTATTCATTTTTCGATTTCTTCTACTATCTGAATTTTTCAGTGAAGCTATGGAATCAAATTACAGAATCTCTTTTAAAGAGACACAGTTTACATATAGCCTGTAGAGTCATTTCATGGGTATACCTGAAGGGACCTGACCCTTTATTATTTGTCCTGTAAACCAAAGTTCAGGGTTAGTTTTTCTTGACTGAGGGTAATGAGTTATTTTTAGGGGGAAAAACCATTCTTAGCTAACTTTTACAGAATGAGCAGACTGAAGACTCACCTTCAGAGCACAGCGAGTCCTTCCCTCCCTACGTGAAGCAAAGCACAACTCTGCCCGGAGGAGTCGACAGACCGAACTGTGCCCCCAGGACCTGGAGCGGCAGAGGCCGACCAGGGAGGAGAGGGCCCGGGACAGGGCTGCAGCACATGCTACCGTTAGAGGGAAAACACCCGCAGCCCTGGAATTTGTCTCTTGGAGATGCCGATGGTGCGCGAGCAGCAGGGTAGGGAGGAGGACGAGAAACGCTCGGGCCGGGACAGGTGGCCCAGGGACACCCGGGGACCAGCACCACCCCCCCCCCACCCCCGCCTTGCAGCTCCGAAGGAGAGGGTCAACCCTGCACCTGGCCACACTTGCATCTCCAGTTCAGCTGTCCTTTTAAATACTCGGGAAAATAAGTCCTTTACCACCCTTTTTTCTTCTCTGGGGTCTCAGCTGCACATCGAGGTGACCTCAAGCAGACATCACATGCACAGCAGCCAGAAACAAGGCTGAATCTGAAAGGGCCGCAGAGGAGAGGGCATCCGCACCGGCTCCTTCTCCTTGCTTCCTGCCCCACCATCTCATCTCCCAGGCAGGCTCTCGTCCCCAAGGCTAGGTACCCGGCCCCGGTTTTGTTTATTTGTCTCTCAATGTGGGTCATAACCTTAACTTCTGTGAGGACTGGGAGAGGAGCGAGGGGTGTGACATCTGCCTCCTCTTCTTACTTGGAAACAAAAGAGCTTCTCATCCTTCAAACTGTTCTCCGACACAGTCTCCTGATTTGTCGGCTATTTATGGAGCACTTACAAGGTGCCCAGCACTGGGTTAGGCCGCTGATTCACTCGGAGAGGAGTCAGTAGATTGTAAGGAACCTGCCACTGTCCTCAGTCTGGCGCTGGAAGAGAGGCTGGCATGCCACCGGCTGGCATATGTGGCTGCCGGGCAGACAACTGAAGCAATGCATGAAAGAGAATGATTGCCTGGGCGAGCTGGCAGTCCAGCCTCAAGAGCCAGAGTATTATCACCCCAGGCAGAAAGTGAGGAGTGATGCTTGAGAAGGTCAGAGACGAAAATGTTCTAGAGGCTTTGAAGAGAAAACACAGTGCATCTTAAAATCTGTATCTAAATGGTATTTCACTGTAACTATTCAATTAAAATACTCTAACCATCAGTACTCTTGCCTGGAAAACCCCATGGACGGAGGGGAGCCTGGTGGGCTGCAGTCCATGGGGTTGCACAGAGTCGGACATGACTGAGCGACTTCACTTCCACTTTTCACTTGCATGCGTTGGAGAAGGAAACGGCAACCCACTCCAGTGTTCTTGCCTGGAGAATCCCAGGGACGGGGGAGCCTGGTGGGCTGCCGTCTATGGGGTCGCACAGAGTCAGACACGACTGAAGCGACTTAGCAGCAGCAGCCATCATCAAATAGAAATAACCCTCTATCTTTATCAAGTAAACTCCGTTGCTATGAACCAAGATGTCAGCACGAGTCTTTCTTCCTGCTCTAGTAGGATTCAGTAGAGGGTGGGGAAAGATGTCACCAGGAAACTTGGGTTTAGCTAGCCAGTAAAGGTGCTAAGACTGTTTCATCACATTTTGATATATTTACAAAAAGAATAAGTTGGTCCAACGAAAGGCTTTTCTTTTTTAAGAGTTGGCCAGGGCATCCTTCGATGTCTCAAAGATAGCTTGATGAACCTTTGTTTGGCTGACAGGATTCAAGAATTAAGTTGATAGCTGGCAAGGTAACTTTGAAAGTCCCTCTCACCCCTAAAGTTTCAAAATTCTGTGACTCTGACAGATGTGTGCATTTTGGGATTGTTGGTGGAGGTCACTCACAACTAGGAAGGCAGGACCCTTCGGACATCCATAAGAAACAGGGCATATTAGTTCCGAGCTGAATGTCCTAAAGGATTACCATGTGAATCTGAGGTTGTAATATTTTGAGATACATGCAGTGTTTGTAATACGACAGTTAAGCTTCTTATTCATACCTGGGCCTTGTGCAGAACAGATTAAGTTATCTTTCATTTACTGAATTTAGATTATTGTCCTTTCTCCACCAAATCTGCTTTCCATATATGGTTTTAACTTCTATTTCACAGAAACCAGAGGTTATTTGATGAAAATTCCCTTAATTTTACTTTCTTTGAGCCTTAACTTCTTTCCTCCGTTCCTTTCCTCCCATCTCTTTAGATGAATATCAAGCTGGTCTTAACCACCTTATTCTCTTCTTTCAACATTTTTTGGTACCTCCAAAAGAAATCCCTTCATTGCCTCATATTCAAGTCCCTTCTTCCATATTCAGTATATCTTTAAATCCCCACAACACTCGCCACTTCACACAAATTAGAATCTCAGGTTATTCTCGAAGCCTTCTCCCTGACCCCCACACATCACTGGGTACCACTGTCTCAGTTCCTGGCACAGGAAAGGAGACAGCCTCTTTGTCTGGGCCCCTCGCTTCTGGCCTCGATCGGATCCTATGATAGGTTCTTGGATGGTTTTCCTGTCCCTAGAGCCCGTTATAATAGGCTGCCAAGGCTTCTTTCTGAAGCACAGAGAGCATGTGTATTACTCAGATAACCTAAAGCCTGCCATGCCCTCTCCAGTTCTCTAGTAGAGCTTCTGGAACTACAAGACGTGGGCAGTAACACAGGCCAAAGATTCAGGAGGCATTTGACAATGAATTACACTAGCACGGAGACTCAGGACTAAAAATATCTTTTAATCATTTACTGTCATTTTAATCTTCTTGTGAACTTTTTGATGTGTTTAAGAAAAAGCATCAGTTAGGGTCAGCAGGTCAAGATCAGGCCTAAGACATTTGCCAGTCTCTTTTTAACAAGCCTATAGGCTCAGCTCAGAGCAGTAGCGAAGGAAGATTGTCAAATGAGAATTTAATAACTCTGTTGGGTTTTCTGGATTTATTTAGAGCAAGTAATATGGGTTTACTATTGACCGTAGTGATGGTACATTTCCTTTTAAAGTAAAGGTATTCAAGAAAAACAAAAGCCAATTTAGTAAAGGTTCTCATAATAAATAACACAGGTGTTAATAACACAAGCATCGCAAAGGAAGTATAAGAGAACAGAGTATAAATGAAAATCCAGACTCATTCTCCCGTGCATCAGCCCCAATCTAACTAAATCTCCAACCACAGCCCTTCTTTATAAAGTCTCTGCTCTGTGACCACACCTGCTGTTGCCCTGGTTCATACGTGCATTTATGGTGTTCTTTCTGTCTGTACTAGTCTTCCTCATTTTTTGACCTTCTGAAATTCTATTTATTTTGAAGTCCTGACTCAAATGTTTTCTTCTCTGAGGAGTCTTCCCCAAGCATTTAAATTCTGATTTATGATCCATGCGCTTGCCCTTTGGCTATGGTGCTTATTTTATTCTCTCTCATGTTAGAGTTTGTTCACACAGTTACCCTACTATATTGTAAATTCCTAGAGGGCAAAGACGACGCCTTTCTTTTAAAATATATATTTCTTGATTACCATGTGAATCTGAGGTTGTAATATTTTGAGATACATGCAGTGTTTGTAATACGACAGTTAAGCTTCTTATTCATACCTGGGCCTTGTGCAGAACAGATTAAGTTATCTTTCATTTACTGAATTTAGATTATTGTCCTTTCTCCACCAAATCTGCTTTCCATATATGGTTTTAACTTCTATTTCACAGAAACCAGAGGTTATTTGATGAAAATTCCCTTAATTTTACTTTCTTTGAGCCTTAACTTCTTTCCTCCGTTCCTTTCCTCCCATCTCTTTAGATGAATATCAAGCTGGTCTTAACCACCTTATTCTCTTCTTTCAACATTTTTTGGTACCTCCAAAAGAAATCCCTTCATTGCCTCATATTCAAGTCCCTTCTTCCATATTCAGTATATCTTTAAATCCCCACAACACTCGCCACTTCACACAAATTAGAATCTCAGGTTATTCTCGAAGCCTTCTCCCTGACCCCCACACATCACTGGGTACCACTGTCTCAGTTCCTGGCACAGGAAAGGAGACAGCCTCTTTGTCTGGGCCCCTCGCTTCTGGCCTCGATCGGATCCTATGATAGGTTCTTGGATGGTTTTCCTGTCCCTAGAGCCCGTTATAATAGGCTGCCAAGGCTTCTTTCTGAAGCACAGAGAGCATGTGTATTACTCAGATAACCTAAAGCCTGCCATGCCCTCTCCAGTTCTCTAGTAGAGCTTCTGGAACTACAAGACGTGGGCAGTAACACAGGCCAAAGATTCAGGAGGCATTTGACAATGAATTACACTAGCACGGAGACTCAGGACTAAAAATATCATTTTAATCATTTACTGTCATTTTAATCTTCTTGTGAACTTTTTGATGTGTTTAAGAAAAAGCATCAGTTAGGGTCAGCAGGTCAAGATCAGGCCTAAGACATTTGCCAGTCTCTTTTTAACAAGCCTATAGGCTCAGCTCAGAGCAGTAGCGAAGGAAGATTGTCAAATGAGAATTTAATAACTCTGTTGGGTTTTCTGGATTTATTTAGAGCAAGTAATATGGGTTTACTATTGACCGTAGTGATGGTACATTTCCTTTTAAAGTAAAGGTATTCAAGAAAAACAAAAGCCAATTTAGTAAAGGTTCTCATAATAAATAACACAGGTGTTAATAACACAAGCATCGCAAAGGAAGTATAAGAGAACAGAGTATAAATGAAAATCCAGACTCATTCTCCCGTGCATCAGCCCCAATCTAACTAAATCTCCAACCACAGCCCTTCTTTATAAAGTCTCTGCTCTGTGACCACACCTGCTGTTGCCCTGGTTCATACGTGCATTTATGGTGTTCTTTCTGTCTGTACTAGTCTTCCTCATTTTTTGACCTTCTGAAATTCTATTTATTTTGAAGTCCTGACTCAAATGTTTTCTTCTCTGAGGAGTCTTCCCCAAGCATTTAAATTCTGATTTATGATCCATGCGCTTGCCCTTTGGCTATGGTGCTTATTTTATTCTCTCTCATGTTAGAGTTTGTTCACACAGTTACCCTACTATATTGTAAATTCCTAGAGGGCAAAGACGACGCCTTTCTTTTAAAATATATATTTCTGCTCCCAGTACAGATATTGAGAATGACAATATATAAAAGTAAATATGTATGTATGTGTGTATGCTGCTGCTGCTGCTGCTAAGTCGCTTTAGTCGTGTCCAACTCTGTGCGACCCCATAGCCAGCAGCCCACCTGGCTCCTCCCCCGTCCCTGGGATTCTCCAGGCAAGAACACTGGAGTGGGTTGCCATTTCCTTCTCCAGCGCATGAAAGTGAAAAGTGAAAGTGAAGTCGCTCAGTCGTGTCCGATCCTAGCGACCCCATGGACTGCAGCCCCCCAGGCTCCTCCATCCATGGGATTTTCCAGGCAAGAGTACTGGAGTGGGCTGCCGTTACCTTCTCTGGTTATGTAACTAAGCTCTATCTAAACTACCTATCCCACTGTTCTTGATATGTAGCCTAGAGTAATATAATTTCAAATAGTTTCCTTGTCGTTATTTTATCATTTCTCTTGTAAATCGTAAACCCACAGCTTAACTTTTCTAAGAAACATCTGTATTTTTTTTTAATCGTGCCATAGGTCTAATCCCAAACCCTTAATCTTTGTTTAGGTATTCAAGCATCATCCTTTTAGTTCAAACATCTTACACCTTTTCCCTAAATAAACATTCCATTCAAGCCAAGCTAAAATGCTACTGTTTTGAGAAAACACATTCTCTTCTTTTTTCATTTCAAATACATTTGTTCAAAAGGTATTCACTGATAGCTTCCTGTTTATCAGGCACAGAGGGAGGATCTGGAAGTAATAAACATGAAGCCACTGACTGCTTTCACAAAGTGGAGAGTTTTTCTGGGAGAAAATCAAGGAAAACAATACCATGTGTAGAATACTACTGTCTCTATTTTGTAAGTCATATTTTTTTTTTGCCCAAGATGTCCTCCTCTTAACCTTGTCAAATTTTAATCCATCCAAGATCTTAAGAATTGTATACTTTCTTTGCAAAATCTTCTCTGTATCAATATCACGTTCCTTTCTCTTCTGAGTTCTAACTTATATCTATGCTACTTGAGATTTAATATGGATCTTTTTAGTTAATTTTGTGTGTACACAGTTGGTCTTCTCAATTAGTTTGCAAGCTTCCTAAAGATTACTACCAATTCCTTTATTCTGTTGCCTGGCCCAGTTCCCTTCACATGAAAAAATAAGCAAATAGTTATTGATAAGATTCTGTATCTTTTAAGCACGTTCTGTAATGTGTGAAGTTGTCTTTTTTTTTTTTTTGACACTTTTTAACCCAGTAAGAAAGAAATATGAGAAAAAAAAGATTAGCATTTAAATTGTAAGTGAATTTGGTCTACATAAAACAGAAGTGGTAATAAATTTTGGTGAATTGAAAATCTATCATTTCTAAGGACACAATAGTCCTTAAAGAATAAGAGATTATTTTTATTTAAAAAAAAAAGACGAACACACATTGAAAAAAAAAAAAACTGGTCAATAAAATGTTAAAATACAATGAATACATTACCGCTGTAGGATATAGATCTATATAATAGGTCCTATTAAATCAGTGAAAACTCCTATTATTTGATTAAAAGCACATTTGAAATAAAGCAAATCATCTAGATACTTAAGGAATTTATTTTAAATTCATAGAAATCTATAAAAGAACTAACCCAAACCAAACTATATCAAGAGATTAAACAATTAAAGACACTGAAATAATTTAAAATGCATTAAAAATTCCATCTTAACTACTTAAAAACCTAATTTTAAGAATAAAAGAAAGAAGGAATTCAGGACTGTTGTTGCTTGGTCACTAAGTCATGTCTGACTCTTTTGTGACCCCATGAACTAGAGCCCTCCAGGCTCCTCTGTCCATCCGCTTTCCAGGCAAGAATACGGGAGTGGGCTGCCATTTCCTTCTTCAGGGGATCCTCCTGACCCAGGGATTGAAACTTGTCTCCTGCATTGCAGGTGGGTTCTTTACCAGTTGGCCACGTGAGAAGCCAGAGTTCAGGATCCAACATCCCAAAATATGGTACTATGACATTCTGAGTATTTTAAGCTGAGGAGTTTGGGAAACTGCAGCAGGAAGGTCATTCCAATGCCCTCCATCCTGACCCTAACCCGATTCTCCGGAAACAGTCTCTCCTCATGTGAGATGCGTACTCCCTACAACAAGAGAAAAGCATCCTTATGTCCAAAAAATAGGGATGTCAAGAAGAATCCTAACAAACAAGATTTACTAAGTTTCCCTCAGTTTACAATTACTTAATACTCCTTAATATATATCATATTAATCTGTAGTCGCCTATTCTTTATCAAACCTAGAATGAAAAGAAAGTACATAGGTCTGTTTCTTTTAGTTTTCATCCCTTATGAAGGCTCCCATTTACGCAAAACTTATATTAAATAAATTTGTAAGCTCTTCCCCTGTTAATCTTTGTCAGTTTGCTTTTCAGATCCAATCAGGAACCTTAAGAGGATTGAAAAAAACTTTCCTCCCCTATAGAATTAAGACTTTAAAAAATATACTTATGGATATCTTAGGCTAGATAATTACTCCATTGGTCTCATTCTTTAGGGATTTTCTATAACTATGCTACCAGAAATCAACCCATCAAGTAACTGTTTGGTCTCCAAAACTGTCAGTTGTCATGGGCAAAGGAAACCTGTCCATATATATATATATATATATATATATATATTTGCAAATGAAATAACGAGTAGGAATTTTTTAGCTTATCTCACTGTCTGCTCCAAAAGCCACAGGTAGCATTCTTTTTCTCTTAATAAATAACTTTAGAAATAAATCTTCACATAAATTAGAGCAACTCGAGCTTACTGAGTAGAAAACAATGTATGAAGCACTTCCTAAGTCCCTGAGGAGAGTAGACGTCTATTAGTCTCCTCATTTAGCACGTATGATTTTGTCTTTTTTGGCCTGTGTGTTTTGGGGGATTTTTGGTGGGGGATGAGTAGGTGGGGAGCTGTGTTCCAATCTAATGAAGTCTTAGGACATGAAGAACAAAACTTAAATATTAGAATTAACCGCTTATCCTTTTATGCAACAACTACTGACTGATGGCTGGCATGCTCCAGGCGCCAGGCACATGGAAAATCAAAGCCACCGCGCTGCCCTGTAAGAGCCAAGCTATGATCTTTCACACCACACTCCGTGCAAACAGGGGCATGAGCCTTGCTGCTTTGCCTCAGCTGGCTTGCAACTGACAGTTAACACACTTCCTGGCCCCCAGCTTCTTGTGCTAGGTATTGGGGTGGTGTGCACTTGTCTCTTTCAACTGTGTTTGCCATAGGGCAGTATCCTAAGACAGGATCTGGCCAATCAACAATAAGGAGCCCCATGATTATAAAATAATGGGCTCGGAGAATGAAAGACTCTAACAATTATCCAAGTGCTAATCATTTGCCTGGTAAGATCCCAACTGGCCTTAGAAGAACTTGCTTTCTGGACGATTCCAGTCAGCCCTGTGGCAGTCATCTACAGGTCTCTGACGGCAGTCTACCCCATGAGGCTCAAGACTGCTCAGAAAGAGGGGCTAAAGCCTGCACCCGAAGGGGAGGATGAGGTCAGACTCAGCGACTTGGCCTCATCATCACAGGCGCCACGATGGCGAGAAGGACTGGAGCTGACCGGTAAGGTACTGAAAAGACTGCACCCAAACGATAAATGTATATAATTTAATATAATAATATAATACCATCACTGTTATTTTGGGAGTGTCCAGCCATTTCTGGTCCTTAAGAGACTGGCGCACACACAGCCTATTTCTCTGCTTTATGGAAGACTAAGACACATCTGAACAATCTCCTTAATATGGAGATGCCGCTGGCAGCAGCAGAGCTTGCCATCTGACTGAGTCATCTGCCCCTTGGTGCCTCGTGGTGATCCTAGAAAAGAAGAATGGGGCAGTTTTAGTAGAGTACCAGTGACTACCCACTGATAATGAAAACCTGGGGAGCAGAAAGATCGCTCAGACACTGTGCTTCCTTTCAAAGCATACCAAGAAAGTTCATTTCAATTTGAATAGAAATGGGCAGATTACAGATACTTCTTTTAAAATGTATTCTACCTTACCAAGACTTAACCCACGTTGGCCTTTCTTTTCTTTTTGACAGTTTCACCTAAATAGGCTGGTTCACTAGTAAGTAACCATAACTCAGGATTTCTTCCTTTCCAACAAAGAAGACTATAAAAAGGCAATGTAATATATGCTTAAATCAAGAACATCCAAGGCTATGTGCAAAATAGACTGGAAAGTGCTTAAGACAAGTTGCAGCTGTATTGGAAAGGTACAAAAATCTGCAGCATTCAAAAAATAAATTTGTTTGGAGAAAGAAGCGTGTTTCAATTTTTAGTTACATCCCACCTATGTGTCTTCAGTATGAAAAAATGTGCCCATCAAAAACACTGGGTAAGGAAACAGAACATTATTTTTACCTAGGTTGAAAACTGCTATGAAAAGATAGTCCTTTGGGACCAGATCAGGCCCAGCCAAAATGAGACATATCTAGAGCCACTCTGAGGGATCACATGGAACGAGGAGGTGGGAAGGATGAAGCTGTGATGTGACACTAATGTGAAATTCTTATCAGGCTAAAACGCCACTAAAGTTCTGGATCTCCGATAAAGCACGTTTTGTGAATGTTTTCTTAATATAAAAGTGTTATCAGAACCACGGTACTGTCTGAGAAAGCTGGTGCATGCTCAGTCACTTCAGTGGTGTCTGACTCTTTGTGGACTGTAGCCCTCCAGGCTCCTCTGTCCACGGGATCCTCCAGGCAAGAATACTGGAGTGGGGTGCCATGCCCTCCTCCAGGGTTGATCTTCCTGATTCAGGGATCGAACCTATGTATCCTGTGGCTCCTACACTGCAGGCAGATTTTTTACCCCTGAGCCACTGGAGAAGCTGGTGTCTTTGCTAAATAATAGCTTCTTCCTTTACATTCTTCTGAGGAATGCACATGATGTTTAGGGAAAAAGCAGTCATGTTTAAGAGGAATAGCAAGCAAACCTCATGAGAGGTCTTAATTCATAAAAAAATCAAATGAATTTTGATTCATCAGCTGACTTGATAGAAATAGTCTTGCATATGGAAGCGGAGATAGGGCAAAGGCAATCATCGTATGTTATGATGCTACTTCATTGCATAATAGCAATGGAGACCCTTAAAGGTGCCAGCAGTCAGCAGCATGGAACCCTGTTGCGCCCACAGCCCAGTTTACATGCTGAGGAACAGGACTTCAAGGAGACTGTAGGTGATTTTCTTAGGCAAAGGAAAGTCATTCTGCCAGTGACTACACTTTAACAGCTTCAGCTCTCAATCCATCTCGTGACCTGTTCCTCCACAACATCCGGATCAGATTTTTTAATGACTCAGTGTTTCTACTGATGTTACCCGAGGTCAGTAAAGTCAAAAGCCAGGAGAGCAGACTCCATGACAAATCAAAGGATTTCCTTCACATCTTGTTGAATTATCTTAAGGTGGACACCAGAGATGGGTTTATTTTTTCTTTAAAACATATATAGAAAAGACCTATGCTGGCATCTAGCTTGTACTAGTCAGTATAGCTTAGATCACTGACTAATATTTGGATGACATTTGTACCTAGTACTTGAGCCAATACCAACGTTTGATCCTTTGTCACCAAAAATAGTTTATTGCTAGTCCTAAATACAGTATAAAAACTATCTGGAAAATACTCTCCTGATTTAAGCTGTGTCAAATATAAATTCATTGCCTGAATTTCAAAGTAAAACTAGAAAACTCCTTTATAATTGATACTACCACACTGCTTGAAACAAGCTTGACAAAAATGATGTTTTGGGGAGTCAGGGGTGGGAGGGCAGAGGAATGGAAGGGAGAATGAAAAGAGAGGGGACATATATGTACCATGGCTGAGTCATGTTGTTATATGGCAGAAACCAACACAACTTGTAAAGCAAATATTCTCCAATTAAAAATAAACTAATTTTAAAAGCCAAAGCTATGGTTTTTGTAGCAGTCATGTATGGATATGAGAGTTAGACCATAAAGAAAGCTGAAGGTCAGAGAACTTATGCTTTTGAACTGTGATGCTGGAGGAGACTCTTGAGTCCCATGGAATGCAAAAAGATCAAAACAGTCAATCCTAAAGGAAATTAACCCTGAAAATTCACTGGAAGGACTGATGCTGAAGCTGAAGCTCCAATACTTTGCCCACCTGATAGGAAGAGCCAACTCACTGCAAAAGACCCTGATACTGGGAAACACTGAGGGCAGGAGGCAAAGGTGGTGACAGAGGATGAGATGGTTGGATGGCATCATCGATTCAATAACAAGAGATTGAACAAACTCCAGGAGATAATGAAAGACACTGAAGCCTGGCATGCTGCAGTCCAAGGAGTCACAGAGAGTCGAACACGACTGAGTGACTAAACAACAACAAATTAAAACAGGGGGGTTGGTAGGCAGTACACTTGTTTTGTAAAATGCTAGATAGTAACTGTTATAAGCTTTGCAAACCACATATGGTCTCTGTCATACAGTACTCCCAAGTCAGTGATTTAAAAAGGTAAAAATTGTTCTTATTGTGGTTTGTTTGAAAACAAGCAGTGGTTCAAATCTGACTCATGGACCATAGTTTACAAAACCTTGCTTGAAATATCTCAGCACCCTGAGAATATGTCCATTTCCTCAACTCATCCTAATATATGACCCTATACAAAATGATCAATAAAAAGCACCAATTAAGATGAAGATCAATCCAGATCAGTTCAGTGGCTCAGTCGTGTCTGACTCTTTGTGATGCCACAGACTTCAGCACAGCAGGCTTCCCTGTCCATCACCAACTCCTAGAGCTTACTCAAACTCATGTCCATCATGTCAGTGATGCCTTGCAACCATTTCATCTCTGATATCCCCTTCTCCTCCTGCCCTCAATCTTTCCCAGCATCAGAGTCTTTTCCAGTGAGTCAGTTCTTTGCATCAGGTGGCCAAAGTATTGGAGTTTCAGCATCAGCATCAGTCCTTCCAATGAATATTCAGGACTGATTTCCCTTAGGATGGACTGGTTGGATCTCTTTGCAGACCACTGGAATCTCAAGAGTCTTCTCCAACACCACAGTTCAAAAGCATCAGTTCTTTGGCACTCAGCTTTCTTTATAGTCCAACTCTTACATCCATACATGATTACTAGAAAAACCATATCTTTGACTAGATAGACTTTGTAGGCAAAGCAATGTCTCTGCTGTATACTGCCTAGGTTGGTCATAACTTATCTTCCAAGGAGCATGTGTCTTTTAATTTCATGACTGCAGTGATAGCTCAGTTGGTAAAGAATGCACCCACAATGCAGGAGACCTCAGTTCGATTCCTGGGTTGGGAAAATTCACTGGAGAAGGGCAAAAGCTACCCACTCCAGTATTCTGGCCCAGAAAACTAGTCCCTAGGGTTGCCAAGAGTCAGGACTGAGCGACTGTCACAATCCAGATCAGACCTTCAATAGACTCAAACTAGATTAAGGTCCATGACCAAGGTTATGCTATCTTTCAAAGGGCTTACTTAGACTTCTGTATTGTTCTTACTTAAAATAAGATCATTACAAGAAACCAAATCCTGGTGTTTCAAAACTCATGAGACTTTTTTCTGGAAGGCCGTGGTCAGGATTCTGGGAAGTTCCACAGACCAGGGGGAGCACACTTGCTGTATGCATTCCTCACAGGAGTGGGACTAGGGTGTTGACCTCCGCTCAGGAGGCTTTCAGGAGCACCTGCGACATGGAGTGCACTGTGGGCCTGCAGTGGAGTGGCAGGGGAGAACAGCAGTGGTCTTCCTGAAAGGAAAGACGGAATGCCCTAGAAGGGGCATGCATTTCTGTGCCAGGGTTTCCCTGCACCGCGGCATTCTCTCACTAATGTCACCTTGGGTGGGGTTCCCTCGGCCTTCCCTTGGGAAACCCCAGCCAGTGCCTGGAGCTACACAGATGCTGAGAGCCCCTGAAGCAACACCCGAGATCAAAGACGGAGTTCCGTCAGAAGTCTGTGGCTCCAGCAGAGTCAGTGAAGATCCTTCCAGGCTGAACGCGGAGAGGCCGGCCAGCAGCCTGTCACGATTCTGTGCGGCCGTCTGCCTGCCTGTCCAGCACACAAGGGAGGCCTCAGATTTCCAAACCACTGTCCCTGCCCTCTTCAAATGTTCACCAAGTGCTATTTTTGCCCCTGCTTGAAAGAAATTTTGAATTAACAGCGTTCCTCATTAACCCCTTTTAACTGACTGAACAGTAAAGCTCTTGCCATTGAACCCATTTTTAGAAAAGCAGCCCACCAGTCTCCTCCGTCCACGGGATTTTCCAGGCAAGAGTACTGGAGTGGGGTGCCACTGCCTTCTCCGGATGATAAAATAAAGACATACAAATTATTTTCTACATTGAACAGACATTATTCCCATTAATTAGTAGTATTTTTCAAAATGACTTTTCTGGGGTTCAACTTTAATACATGAAGTCACTCACACAGTGTTACAAAACAGCTTTCTATTGTCCTGACTCATGGGTACACATTTCTGTGGAATCATTTGTAAGTCTTCATGGAGCGATGGTAGTGGTATCAATCTTGACCTGACAGAATTAGAGGATCTGTAAGGTCTTCTCTGACCCAGATATGACAGGGCTCTGGACTATGGGCTCAAGGTGGTACTAGGTCAGGTCTTTATTCTCGAGAAGTTGAGCTCATGTGGGGCACTTATAACTACCCCATTTGCACAGAAATACCACAGGTGCTCAAGGAATACCTTTAAACCGGAGAGAAAACTCATCCCCTCGCCTAACCAGGACCAGGAAAAGTTTTGCTCTTATTATACCAAAGACAAATAACTACAATCCCTTTTTAGTTCTTCCTCAGAGACCACATCAAGCCTGTATAACAAGGCACCTTGAGCCCCTTTGCCATCCAACCACCCACTACCACACCTTTACCCAAATTACCTGCTCCATCATGAGAAATGCCAAAGACCTCAGGAGGGTTAAAAGAACAGAGATCCCGATGATAGAGGCATGGATGGTGGATGAGGAAAGGAGCAAAAAATATCAGTATTTCAGAAATGAAGACTCCTTAAACAGGAAGGCGTTTAAGGAGTAGACTCCTTAAGCTTGGTCCAAAAACTTGACAAGAGTGGCCTCTTACTTCATAGTGACACCTCTGAGCTTCTTAGAACTTATTTTAAAAAACACCTGACTAACTACTAGCAAGCACAGTAGACAGGCTACCATAAAAACAGTAGTGAAGTAACTCTAAGAAATGCATCCCTTTTCAGACCTAGAACAAGCCAAAAATTCTAAGGGCTGGCCACCACTAACCCAGATTAAACTACTGATCAAAGCTGATCTTTCTGTACCTGATGCTTCATTTACTAAGGCTTTTTGGGACAAAAGCATAAAACTATCTCAAAGTAAGGAATGAAGATTCAGGATAATTCTCCATTGATACAGAGCCTCTCCCCAGTTTTATTCAAAAACAGAGTGCATATGATCTTTAAAACAATCACATGAAATATTGGGTACTATTTCTTTAATCAAGAAAGTTACTGAATTTAAGTTTCCACTATGAACACTGGCAAAGATATTTTCTGCGAATCCAACTCAATTTGAAGACATTGTGCCTTTCACTGTTGCTTTCGTATTTGCAGGCCATCATTCTTACATGAGCTGCTTACATGAGTTTCCTGAGAGGTTCTAAAGCTACAACAACAGATACCACAAAGTCTGCTAAAACTTATTTTTAAATTGCATCTTCTGTTAAGGCTTCCCAGGTGGTGCTAGCGGTAAAGAATTCACTTGCCGATGCAGGAGACACAAGAGATACAGCTTCAATAGAGTACACTTTACGTAACACAAACTCTAAAAGTGAGATCTATAAGAAGAAACCTCAGTGTAAAGGCACTAGGTACTAGCCATTCAAAAATATTTTGCCCCTGAGCCACTGTGAAGTTCTGAGTGTGGATGTCAATTGCCATGTCCCTGTGATTTACGCTATGAAGAAAAATCAAACAAGAGTCATCTGGCCAGGTAGCCCATAGCTAGAGCATCACTGTTTCAGGTCATGACTGTGGACGATCATAAAATCTAGCAAGGCCATACAAAGAAGAGGGGGAGACTGGTTTTCAACAATCTTTCCCTATATCCTTAAAACAGGCTCAGGCATGTTACACATGCTTGCCTTTGGTCATGAAGAGAGCTGTGGATTAATTAAATCAAATTTTTACCTCAACTTGGGAAGGGGAGTATCAAGTGAGGAACATCTTTCCCTTAAGTGGAAAAATGACAGAGAGCGTTTGGACTTCATTTTTCAAAGCTACTACAATTAGGTGGGAGGAGCCACCTCGCACTCCA
>SJYC01121511.1:0-20396 GCA_006408675.1 Madoqua kirkii
CGTGACTCATGGGGTCGCAAAGAGTCAGACATGACCTCGCAACTGAACTGAACAATTATCAAAGCAATGCAAGAACTAGGAAAGTATATAAGTTGAGCTGAAAAACAATGTCCTTTGCTTCTATCTCTGTTTTCTGTTACTAGAAAATAGCAGTTACTAGAAAAGCAAGACTTCAGGGTAGGAAAAGGGCAGGAAGGAGAATCACATGAAACAGGAAACTTAACAAGAGATTCAAGTCTCTTCAAAGAGTTCACAGTCCATTGGGTATGTGTAGGTGGCTTTCATCTTGTAAGGCTTTGGGAGGCAAGGCTGATTTAGAGAAAGGCAAATGTACAAGGTTTCAGTGCGTTCAAAAAACAGTAAAGAAAATGAAAAGAGAAGCCACAGAAAATATTTGCAAATCCTATATCTGATAAAGAACTAGAAGCTAGAATAATAAAGAATTCTTACAATTTAATAAGATAAATGAGCCAGGTTTAAAAATGTTAAGACGAAACAGATATTTTAACAAAAAAGATACACAAATGGCTGGCAATCACATGAAAAGATGTTCATCATCATTAACCATTAGAGAGCTGTAAATTAAAACAAGACCACTTGAAACTCACTAGAAAGATTATATGATTAGGTAACAAAAATAAGCTGAAACTCCAATACTTTGGCCACTTGATGCAAAGAACTGACTCATTGGAAAAGACACTGATGCTGGGAAACATTGAAGGTAGGAGGAGAAGAGGATGCCAGAGGATGAGATGGTTAGATGTCATCACTGACACATGGACATGAGTTTGAGTAAACTCCGGGAGCTGGTGATGGACAGGGAGGCCTGGTGTACTGAAGTCCACGGGGTTGCAAAGAGTTAGACATGGTTGAGCTACTAAATTGAACTGAACAAAAGCTCTCTATATATATGACTGACGATATGACATATCCATATATATGTATATGATTGACAATGTTGTCAAGAATGTGATGAAATTGGAACTCTCATATATTGCTGACTGCTGGTGAGAATGTAAAATGGCACAGCCACTCCTGGGTGTTTATTTAAGAATAACAGAAAGGTATGTTTATACAGAGACTTTCCTGCAAAAGTTCACAACCACCCTATTCACAGGAGCCCCAGACAGGAACTAAAAGTGCATCAGCTGGTGAATATATGAATAAAATGTGGCTTATCTTTACCACAGAATACTATTCATCAATAAAGAAACTATGATACATACTACAACATGGCTAAACAACAAAATCTTTCAGTAAAAGAAGCCAGATACAAAAATAAATTACATATTATCTGACTGCATTTCCATGGAGCTCAGAAGAGTATATCTATGGATACCTATTAGATATCTATATCTAATAGTATCTATTAGACAGTGTATTAGTGGTTGCTTGGACTGGAGGGAGCAGGGACTTAATGTAAATAGGAACAAGGGATTTGGTTTGGGGGGAGGGGTGATGGAACTTTTTAAAAACTCAATAGAGGTGATGGTTGCACAATGTTAAGTCGCTTCTGTTCTGTCCAATTCTTTGCTGGTGGGCTACGGACTACAGCCCACCAGCTCCTCTGTCCATGGGATTCTCCAGGCAAGAGTACTGGAGTGCACTGCCATGCCCTCCGCCTATGTAGAGTAGGTGGCTGTGCTGTGCCATGCTCAAGCACTCAGTCATGTCTGACTCTTTGCGACCCTATGGACTGTAGCCTGCTAGGCTGCTCTGTCCATGGGATTCTCCAGGCAAGAATACCGGAGTGGGATGCCATTTCCTGCTCCAGATCGTTGTACAGGTCTACACAGTTACAACTATGGAATTATACAATTGAAATGTGTATCACAATTATACCTCAATAAAGTTATTAAAAAAGAAACCTGCAAGAATGACAAGAACCTCTTTTCCTTTGACCTCTTAGCAAAAAAAAAAAAAAATGGTGGAAGTCTGCATGAAGTTCTTATATTTATTTATGCACCAAACATTTATTCAATAATGACCATGTACTCAAAATGGCTTTGACTTTGCCACCATGCTATGTTGAAATATCTGCTGGCTGGGCATTTTCCCATATCCTTGAGGATTTGGCAATGACTAGACTATTAATCCAAAGGATTCTGAAGTGATGGCTCAGTGGTGAAGAATCCATCTGCAGTGTAGGGGCCATGGGAGATTAGGCTTAGATCCCTGGGTCAGGAAGATCCCGTGCCGGAGGGCATGGCAATCCGTTCCAGTATTCTTGCTTGGAAAATACCACAGATAGAGGACGCTGGTGGGCTAGAGTCCACAGGGTTGCCAAGAATCGGACACAGCTGAGTGACTGAGCTCAGGAGTATGAGTTAGAGACAAAACAGGGCTGGAACTAGCAGAGTGGGGCAGTTCAAGGATTGACATTCCCCTTTGTGGGCCCTCACGAAGCAACAATAGATCAGATTCTGCTCGACCAGGCAGGCAGTGGGGACACAGTCCATGCATACTCTCTCAAGTGAGTCAAGCCAGGAGTCTACACCACAATACCAGCTCTGGGATACAATTCTAAACCCTACATTCTCTAACAGAATTATCATAACATGAAGCAAACCCACTGACATGTTCTAAGGTTATAAAAGTTTAACTTTAAAATAGAAGGCAGATTTGTCTAAACTCTATAATCAAAATTTGTACATTTTATCTCATATAAAAGCAATTTTTTTTGCTTTGCATTTTTTTGTTATTCTAGCATTATTTTGCCATATAGTAACATTAAAGACCAAGGATATAATGGATAAAGAAGGGCTACCTTGGTGGCTCAGATGGTCAAGAATCTGCCTGCAATGTAGGAGACCTGGGATCAATCCCTGGGTTGGGAAGATCCTCTGGAGAAAGGAATGGCAACTCACTCCAGTATTCTGTCCTGGAAAACTCTTTCGACAGAGGAGCCTGGAGGGCTATGTCCATGGGGTCACAAAGAATTGGAATGACTGAGTAACCAACACACACACATGGATAAAGATGTGGTATATGTATACAATGGGATATTGTTGTTTTTCAGTGGCACAGTTGTGTCTGACCCTGCACCTCCATGGACTTCAGCATGCCAGGGCCTCCCTGTTTCTGACCATCTCCTAGAGTCTGCCCAAGTTCATGTCCATTGCATTAGTGATGCCATCCAGCCATCTCATCCTCTGATGCCCTCTTCTCCTTCTGCCCGCAATCTTTCCTAGTATCAGGGACCTTTCCAATGAGTCAGCTGTTCACATCAGATGACCAAAATACTGGCGCTTCAACTTTAGTATAAGTCCTTCCGATGAGTATTTAGGGTTGATTTACCTTGACGTTTACTGGTTTGATCTCCTTGCTGTCCATGGGACTCTCAGGAGTCTTCTCCAACACCACAGTTCAAAGGCATCACTCCTTTGGGACTCTGCCTTCTTTACAGTCCAGCTCTCACAAGCGTATGTGACCACTGGAAAGCCATAGCCTTGACTATACAGACCTTTGCTGACAGAGTAATATCTCTGCTTTTCAACACACTGCCTGGGTTTGTCATAGCTTTCCTGCCAAGAGGCAAACATCTTCTGATTTCATGGCTGCAGTTAGCATCTGCAGTGATTTGGGAGCCCAAGAAGAGGAATCTGTCACCACTTCCACCATTTCTCCTTCTATTTGCCATGAAGTAATGGGGCCAGATGCCATGATCTTAGCTTTTTTTAATATTTTTTTTAATGTGTCTGGTCACAAAAAGTTGGGTACAACTGAATGACTAACACATGGATAAAGAAGATGTGGTACATGTATACAATAGAATATTACTCAGTCATAAAAAGGATGAAATAATGCCATCTGCATCAATGTGGATAGACCTAGAGACCATCATACTAAGTGAAATGAGAGAAAAACAAATATATGAAATCACTTATAAGTGGAATCTAAAAAATTATACAAATGAACTTATTTACAAAACAGAAACAGACTCAAACTTTGAAAACAAAATTACCAAAGAAAAAGATGGGGTGAGGGATTAATTCAGAGTTTTGGAGCAATATATATACATTATTATATATAAGACAGATAACAAGGACTTGTATAGCACAAAGAACTCTCCTCAACAGTCTATAATAACCTATATGGGAAAAGAATCTGATAAAGAATATATATACATACATATATATAAAACTTAATCACTTTGCTGTATATAAAACTTAATCACTTTTCTATACACCTGAAACAAATACAATATTGTATTTGTTACATATAAAATAAAATCAAGTTTTAAAAAGCTACAATTAAAAAATAAGTAAAGGATATGAAGTTTGAAAAGAAATAGAACATAGACAATCCTATAGGCAAGAAGGGAACACTTGTGCTTTTGCCAAACAAGCCCCACTGGATGCCTAAGAAATACACTAATTTTCTTAAAGACAAACAGCTTGACTGTCAGGACATCTACATTTAGCCTTTACGATCTTTCTTTTTATCTGGCATGGTGGTTCTGAAGCTGGAGAAAAGAAGGAACTTGCCCAGAACTGCGTACACACACTCTGCATAATGTACTATATACAGATGACCAAAGGGTTTTCCAAAATGAGAAGACACTCAGAACACATACTGCATAGAATTTGGACGTTGGCAAGAAAGAATGTCAGGATACGAGGACTGTGATGAGCTGACTGGATCGCGAGGTTGGATTGCTGAGCTGCTTGGCTTCTCATTTGTTTCTGCTTGAACATAACCACTTGCTGGTATTTTCAAACTGTACTCAATCAGACCAGGATCTCAAAGGACCTTGCAAACAAATATTAATCCCCATTGTTATCTCAGGAGACAGACCAAAAAAAAAAAAAATCCTATCTACATAGGAATAAAGATAAAATCGAGTTGGAGAGAGTCCTGACTTTCTTTCTGTAAGACTTTAACAATCAATCTATTTGGCAAACGTTATACTGAGCATTGATGCTTTGTGAAGCACAGATGCATGATGAATGCTTTCAAACTGCCGACTTTTATAACTTGAAAGGGCCCATTTTAGAGCTGTGACTCACTTATGAGCCTG
Source organism: Madoqua kirkii (assembly GCA_006408675.1). Classification (NCBI taxonomy): domain Eukaryota; kingdom Metazoa; phylum Chordata; class Mammalia; order Artiodactyla; family Bovidae; genus Madoqua; species Madoqua kirkii. Next base: position 5,021 of record SJYC01121511.1, read on the forward strand.
AAAATGCTATATCCGTATGTATGAATCAGACCCTGGAAGTATAAGTTTACAAAGTATTACATTACCATCAACCACAGATTACAAACCCATTGATGAAATGCTTAGTTTACTTAGCAACAGCTGAAACTTAAGTGGTGAAAAATAATCTAATTATCCAGGATACTGCAATAAATCAAGGTGCTGGCAGGATGCTGCATAAGCACTGTGATGGCTAGTTTATGACTACTTCTGCAACTATCAAAGAAAACTGATCACAAGTAACATGTTTCAAATGTAAGTAAATCAACGGGACTGAGGAATCTCTGGGGATCAGGGCTTGAAAAAGGATAGGCCTCTGGGTGATTTCCTAAAGATGTAAAAACTAAATCATACGTGGCAGATCAGGAAAACAAGCTTGTGTTATATGTAGCTTCCTACTTTGCACTCCCCTACATGTGATCTTATTTAAATAATAAAAATAAATAAATAGATAGAACAAGTGAGACTTTCAGATCCCATCTACCTCTCTTCCTTGAGAAACTGGTTTGCTGCTGCTGCTGCTAAGTCACTTCAGTCGTGTCCGACTCTGTGCGACCCCATAGCCAGCAGCCCACCTGGCTCCCCCGTCCCTGGGATTCTCCAGGCAAGAACACTGGAGTGGGTTGCCATCTCCTTCTTCAATGCATGAAAGTGAAAAGCGAAAGTGAAGTCACCATTCGACTCTTCGAAACCCCATGGTCTGCAGCCTACCAGGCTCATCTGCCCCTGGGATTTTCCAGGCAAGAGCACTGGAGTGGGTTGCCATTGCCTTCTCTGAGAAACTGGTTTATATCGTACTGAAAAACTAAAGTAAATGAAAACTTTTTTGAAACAAGAAATTTGAAAATTAGAACACAGATCACTTAACCATTTAAATACCTTATTATTTATTGAAACTTCAAGTTTGGTTTATATAAAATTGTCCTCTATATAGAGGAAGTTGTAAATGTATACGATTTTAGAGTGACAGGTTCACCTCTAGTTATAAAAAGGTAACCTCCACAATGGTTAATTAATTTCCTAGATGTAAACAGGTTCAGTCCCTGGGTTGGGAAGATCCCCTAGAGGAGGACATGACAACCTGCTCATATTCTTGCCTGGAAAATTCCATAGACAGACAAGGGAGCCTGGTGGGCTACAGTCCAAGGGGTTGCAAAGGGTTGGACATGATGAGTGACTGAGAACACAAACAACTACCATTCTAAATTTGGTTATTTTGGTTTTCAGGAATAAGGGTATTCATTTTATCTTAGTATGGATCAAATTTAGATGATATCCAGGATTCATATTCAATAGAAAGTGGAGGCCCAAATCAGATGTCCTTTATGAATTGGTGCTAAAAGAATAAAAATCTGTTTAGTTACAAAATAAGAAATTCTAATTCTACCAGGATTTTCCTTAGCAAGTCCCCCTTCATAATACTGATGCCTGAAGACATAGCCAATCCTTGTGTTAAAAACAGCAGGCTGGGCAGGCTGCAATGTATGTTGTACAAAGTTTCATTATGGGACATGATTTGATGGTGATATTCCACAATATCCCACAGTATAATACAGTAAGTTTCACTGCATTTCAGAAATCACCTTCAAGCAATTAACAAAAATGAAGTATAAGTAACAGAGTTTTAAAAAGTCCAAATTGATTAATGGAAGAAATGAAACATGTTTTTAAGACACTGAATGGTAGATTCTAAACACAATTGAAACTCCATTCCTCAGGTTGCTTGGATAATTTAAAAAGTACGTAACAAATTTATTTTCATCTGTTTTTAGTGATGGAAAGAATTTATTCTTAATCCACCTAAAATGCAGTTTAGGTAAGAAGCTATTCAAAACAAATTTTATTGTTTGTGTCTCCAATTTTCTCACTTTGGAAAAAAAAGCAAACTATTCTTAAGTCATTTTTAGAAAATTTTTTTTTCTCAACTAGTGCCTATTAGTTAATGCATACTTAAATGCTCTTAGAGATAAAACAATGAGCTGAATAAAAACAGTGTTTCTGGCTACAATGTCTTAACTAGAGGAGTCTTTTCCAGTGACAGAAACAGCTCCTAGCATCTCTGGTTTATTACAGACTTAGGCAACGGTTGCTTCTCAGTTTGTCAACATTGCCACCAAAGGGCCCAGCCTGCCTTTCTTTCCCCCTTCTTGAGCTCCATCCAAAAGTTTCCCCCTCACCCACATTATAAAACTTGTAGCCAAAAGCAAAAGAATATATTGAACAAAGAAACATTTTTTAAAATTCTCAAACTGTGTAGAAAGTTACAACCCTTTTCTCTCTCCTTTGGAAGCTTCAGTATTGACAGAGCACGGTGTTGATCAAATAAACGTTCTTTCCTCCTTTTGGATATTCTCAATGTACATTCACATATTAACTGCTCTAAAGAAGTCAAAAGGGGAAAAAACACCTTTCTTTATGTAGCTCAGAGCTGGCCCACAGAATCCAGCCCCACCACTTTCAAAGCAGCTCGTCACCTTCCTTTGAAACAGAGTTCAGTGAAACACACTTTGGGATGAACACTAACCTATGCCATCTTCATAGAGCTGGTGAAGTCTGAAAAAGTGTAAGTCAGGATGGGATAATCCCAATTTTCAGGACCGTGATCTCTGGAAGACAGACTTCTTTTAACACAAATGCTCCTGAAGTTTCTCTGAAACAGCCTGAGGCCACACTTCCCAGGGTGCTGAGAAAAGCAGAGTTCTTTGCAGGTCTGACGTCCGCAACACGAGGCTAGACCAGAGTCAGAGAGAGGGATGCTGTGATCTGGTCTCGGGCAGCCTCCTCCTGACAAACGGAGGCCCCAGAAATAATGCCAGATATTTGCCATTCTGCTTCCTCTTATCAAAGAAAGAAAGAAAGAAAAGAGAGAGAGAGCAGCAGGAAGGAGGGGAGGAGGGCAGGAGGGGAGAAGGAAAGGAAAAAAGAGAAAGTCCCTAAATATAGGCAAATCAGAGGGACCCGGAAAGTAATACCAGGAATAGATGCCTCCTATAAGATGTCTCCTCATTAGTGCAGAACATTTTCCAGAAACGTCTATATGTGCTGTACCTGGTGGAAGGGGACAGATAGGTTTGCAAAACAAACTGCTTCGGAAAGCCATCTGCCTGTCTCTCTCTCTCTCTCAAAAGCTCTCTCCTTTAAAAAAATATTTTTAGAGTTATTCTAATTAAGAAGAGAAGTTCTGTTGGGTGTGCACACCCTTTTATATGGAAAGAATGCTTGGAGGGCTCAAAGATGGGCCTGGTAGAGCTCATACAAATCCAAATTCGAAACCAAATAACAGGAGAGTTGTGTAGTATATTTCAGTATTGCAAATTTCACAAAAGAATGGAAGGCAGGCCAGAACGCAAGCAGCTAAGGACGAGAAATATGCAGGCTACATCACATTCAAAATTAACTTGCAAAACCAAGCAAATTGTTAAAATATCTTTGTATCTTACAAGGTGTAGTCTAGGGATCTCTGCAACAAAATGGGAAGTTTAATGAAAAACAGAATGGGGAAAATCTCCCATCACAGCACTGGTTAATGATTTTCTTCTCTACACTTGTACAATTATAAAATGTTATCTTTGGAAGAGAAAAGTTTATAAATCCATGTAGTTTGCAATGAGGAATCCAAGGCAGAAAGAAGCAAATTGGTTGGCCCAAGGTTGTTCAGCCTCTAAATTGCACAACTGACACTAAGCCCTAGTGTCCCGGTCATGAGTCCAGGTGCGCTCCCTTCCCCAACCCATGGATTTGGTCTATTAGGCAACTCTTGGCTACAGACTCACTCCTGATATGAAACACAATTTTCGCTTTCTTGTGCCTCTTTATATGAAAACAGGGAAGGTCCATCATCTAATAACCTCAGTGTGTTAAAAAAAAAAAACAAAAAACCGCACATACTTTGGGATGTGAAAAGATTTGACACAGCTTGCCTTGGGCTCTCTGTATTTGGGGACAATGGATCAAAAAGTTAAGATGAACCATTTTGAAAAGAAAATGAATGGCATGTGCAGGATACGGAAGCTATGTTACATAATTGGCCCTCGGGAAGCAGATGCAGTAGGGACCAGTGGACTAGAATACAGAGTGTTCGCTTATGCTATTATCTCCACCGTTACATTGTTAGGCACCATTTGGGGGCTTCCCTGCTGGCTCAGACGGTAAAGAATCTGCCTGCGATGCGGGAGACCTGGGTTGATCCCCAGGTTGAGAAGGTCCCCTGGGGAAGGGACTGGCTACCCTCTCCAGTATTCTTGCCTGGAGAATTCCATGGACAGAGGAGCCTGGCTGGCTACAGCACGTGGGTTTGCAGAGTCAGACATGACTGAGCAACTAATGCTTTAACACTATGCCTAACTTTAAAGTAACAGGCATCTTCACAGACCACACGGGTGTATCAACTGAAGTTGACCATATTGATTCTCCAAATGTTACAGGTACAGCTGCTCCAGAAAATATCATAAGCCTCTAAGTACCATGATTGCTAGGGAACAAAGCACACTATAAGGGGTCCACCTTTCTTTAAAAGGAAAATCTTTAATCCCTCAAATATCACACTTATGTAGAGAAGTTTTAAAAAAGGTTCAGATACACAGTAATAAAACCTAGTCACTAGGGAATTTCTCATAAAAGCAGGTGGACTCAGCAAACACACAGGCCTCAGCTCCCTCCCTAAACCCTCTTAAAATGACTAGAAAGCCAACAGGAAAAGCACAGCTCCTTCAGGGGCTATGAGTGACAAGACGGTAATAAAGTAGCTGGAAAGCCAACTGACAAATGGTAAGTGGCTTACCTGACTTGAGAAATGAGAATTCTAGACCAGAATCGGCCAGAAAGCCGCCATATCTGCACTGAGAACCAGCAACCTTGCCCCTCCCTCCACACACACACCAGAGACTCAGGAATCTCGGCACCGCACCTCAGCGAGATTTCAGTGAAAGGACAGGTTCCAACAGTGTACAAAAGCAGTCAGACACCTAGATTCCTGCTTCTCCTCTGTGTTGCTGGTAACGCCTTTCGCCAGCCTGGCAGAAGTCTGCAAGCTTCTTGTCTGGAGAGGTAAAACCCAAGGTCTGCCAGCTGACTACAGGGCATTACGCACTGGAGAGAGCCAGCCTAACTCCACTGCAACTAGGAAGACAAATAAATAGTCACATACTAAATGAGACCTCTTCTCTTTGTCCCATCTTTCAATTTCTACAATACTATCACCCAGGCATCTGCCTTCGGAGAAGGCGATGGCACCCCACTCTAGTCCTCTTGCCTGAAGAATCCCAGGGACGGGGGAGCCTGGTGGGCTGCTGTCTATGGGGTCGCACAGAGTCAGACACGGCTGAAGCGACTTAGCAGCAGCAGCAGACATCTACCTTCACTGCAGGACAGTACCCTGTTGGCTCAGATGGTAAAGAATCCGCCCGCATTGCAGGAGACCTGTGTTTGATCCCTGAGTTTTGAAGAGCCCTTGGCAAAGGGAATGGCAACCCACTGCAGTATTCTTGCCTGGAGAATTCCATGGACAGAGGCGCCGGGCGGGCTACAGTCCATGGGGTTGCAGAGAGTCAGATAGGATTGAGTGATTAACACTTTCACTTTGCACTTTCAAAACAGATTTCCCATGAGTCAGTTGGATTATTCAGAGAAAAATAAAACTATGTCAAGACACTGAAATCAATGTTCTACGCTCCCACCTTAATCACCATGTGGTGAAGTCCATGGTTGACAAGTTCTAGATAGGTACAGAAAGCGTCTAATCAGGTCTTTAGTTCCTCAATCTTAAGTATAAGGGGACTGCCAAAGTTACCTAAATACTAAAGGTAAGCTTCTAAAACAGACTGAAGCCAAAACAAAAACAAACAAAAGCCCAGAAAAGCACATCTCTGGGGAAACAGAAAATACACAAAGGGAAAAAATACGAAAGATTATCATTAACATCTCTAAAGAAATAAAGCTGGGCATTTGAAGATTAAATATGAGATAATGGAAATTAATATATAGTAAAGAACAAATAAAATTCCAAAAGGAAGACCTTGAAAGAAAAATTGAGATTATCTTTTATATATGAAGCAAAAACAGGTGGAAAACAACACAGAGGGAAATAAAATTACAGAACTCATAGAGAAGGACCAATACCTACACAACAAAAACCAGGAACAAAAATCATTAAATAATTCAAGAAAATTTCTAAGAACTGAAGGAGATTAACTTCAAGATTGGATACGCTCACTGCATTAAAATAGAATAATTACACCATGATATACCCTTGTGCTGGAGAAGGAAATGGCAGTCCACTCCAGTATTCTTGCCTGGAGAATCCCATGGACAGAGGAGCCTGGTGGGCTACCGTACATAGGGCCACAAAGAGTTGGACACGACTGAGTGACTAAGCAGGCATACCCTGCTGAAATTTTAGATCACTGATCCTAAAAGTTTCCATCAAAAAAAAAAAAGATTAAAAAATGAGAACAGCATCAGACTGCTGCACGCTGGATGTCAGAAGTAAATGAAGTCCCCAATGTTCCAAGAGAAACGCTTTTCAAACTAGAGCTTTCCATCCAGCAAGAGAGAAGAATGAAGCTGCCGTACCTGCAAGGTCTCAAAAAAATATCTCTCACCCACCACCTTTCCTCAGAAGCTACTGGAAGATGAATTTTGTTAAAATGAGGGAATAAGTAAAGAAAGAGAGAAAAATAAGGTTCCAGAAAAAAGATATGCAACATACAGATAAAGCAAAGGAAACCTCCACTTTAACTGACAAGCAGCTTAGAAAGTCCCCAGACATTCAAGGTCAAAGCAAAATTGATAGATTTTCCCTAATATATATATAAATCTAGTAAAATTTTATTTACATAATGTAGAAGGATTTACATATGACTTAGTGGTAAGTATATAGAAAATTAGCAAAAACTAAGAAAACTAATTAAATAAGAAAACTAAGAAAACTAAGCAAATAAAAAGAGGTGATTATTAATTTCAAAGAAAAAAAAAGGATGTGCAGGAAAGGCAAAATGATTATGATATACCACACAGTTCAGCTACAAGCGCAGTTCACACAGTAATAAAAATGATAATGTAACTATGGAATATAGATGATTGGTGTTTATGTAACCTACTGGGAAGAAAAATCACTTTCTGTGGGGGTAGAGTCAGGAAAGCAATGTGTACATGCAAGCGAAATAAAAGTAAAACCCAAACTTCCCAAAAAATCTAGATGAAAAATCTAGAGGTAGCAGTACAAGCAATATCCTTTGGAACTTTGGAAAGTAATGGCTAAGTGAATTTAAAGTGATTGCTTCTGGAAAGAAGAAATGGGGGAGGTGTGTTCTGAGCTTGTTATTTTTGCAACAATTTTCAGACAGATATTTTTCTTTGTTAGACTATTTGTATGCATGTGTGTGTATGTACATTTTCGTTTCTTTCAAAAGCTGAATTTAAAAAGACCTGGTTACTACAAACACCAACATCCCAATATTTAATAGTTCTATAAACTCCTAAGTCCTTGTCTATTGCTAATTTCAACTGGAATTTTCTTCACCAAGGTCACAATAGATTCCCTCTCCAGTTCCTCCCATTTACGTAACAAGTCTATTTTTGCTTGTTTGTTAAATGGCAAGGTTAATATTGCAGATGCTCTAACTGATGAACCCAGACTCGCTGAGCAGTTCTGAGACTGTATCTAGCTCTGCCTTCCCAGAGCTCTTCCGACAATATATCTAATACACAGGGACCCTTCGGACTAACTGTTGAGAGTTATCTAGTAAAATTTTATTTACATAATGTAGAAGGATTTACATATGACTTAGTGGTAAGTATATAGAAAATTAGCAAAAACTAAGAAAACTAATTAAATAAGAAAACTAAGAAAACTAAGCAAATAAAAAGAGGTGATTATTAATTTCAAAGAAAAAAAAAGGATGTGCAGGAAAGGCAAAATGATTATGATATACCACACAGTTCAGCTACAAGCGCAGTTCACACAGTAATAAAAATGATAATGTAACTATGGAATATAGATGATTGGTGTTTATGTAACCTACTGGGAAGAAAAATCACTTTCTGTGGGGGTAGAGTCAGGAAAGCAATGTGTACATGCAAGCGAAATAAAAGTAAAACCCAAACTTCCCAAAAAATCTAGATGAAAAATCTAGAGGTAGCAGTACAAGCAATATCCTTTGGAACTTTGGAAAGTAATGGCTAAGTGAATTTAAAGTGATTGCTTCTGGAAAGAAGAAATGGGGGAGGTGTGTTCTGAGCTTGTTATTTTTGCAACAATTTTCAGACAGATATTTTTCTTTGTTAGACTATTTGTATGCATGTGTGTGTATGTACATTTTCGTTTCTTTCAAAAGCTGAATTTAAAAAGACCTGGTTACTACAAACACCAACATCCCAATATTTAATAGTTCTATAAACTCCTAAGTCCTTGTCTATTGCTAATTTCAACTGGAATTTTCTTCACCAAGGTCACAATAGATTCCCTCTCCAGTTCCTCCCATTTACGTAACAAGTCTATTTTTGCTTGTTTGTTAAATGGCAAGGTTAATATTGCAGATGCTCTAACTGATGAACCCAGACTCGCTGAGCAGTTCTGAGACTGTATCTAGCTCTGCCTTCCCAGAGCTCTTCCGACAATATATCTAATACACAGGGACCCTTCGGACTAACTGTTGAGAGTTCAATAAAACCAAATAGACACCTATCAGCACCGTATCTGTGATCACGTGAACACTATTATAGGCACTACAATCAGCAAAGCACTTTGAGGCATCCCCACTTGTCTCAATAATAATCCACACTATAACTAAAGAGGCACCAAAATAACTCAGTATCACCATTAGACAAGCCATTAGTCAAGGAGACTTCTGATAGAAGTCTCCTACACAATGTGAAGGTCTCCAAGTTTTGAGTCTAAAGGCAGCAAAAGGCAGCCCTCTACGGAAAACCGGTCAGATTAGAAGGAAACATACAAAATCATCAATGCATTGCTCTATGCAAGGTATCTTAAGAAAAGTTCTTTCTCATTCATTTAACAGAAGCTCATAATAGAACCCCACATTTTCAAGCGTTAAGTCTCTACATGTTTCCAGTCTACAATGTGTTCTTTCTCCCACTTTTAAGGACACTGTAAGGCAAATTATGTTCTCAGGAAAAGAAACAAACTTACCTTTCACAAGCTCGGACAGTCCATGCGGCAATTATCCATAATGAGATACTAAAAACCAAGAGTACAGTTCCTGGGCATATAGTCATTAAAGTCTTCATAACAAAGCGCGTATTGAAGTTTATCTTATTAAGTGCTCCAATGCTTCTAGAGGAGGCATCAGTGAAAAGTTTGCTATGTAAAAGCATGACTCTGGCAATCAGATAGAGTCTTAAGAACATTGGTATAGATAAAATAATATCCACATCAGCGGTGGTGGTGGATGGGGCATAGGAGAAGGCAAGCCGGGCCGTCCATGTGAACGTATAATTCCCAGGTATGGGATGAATAGCACACACCAGTATTTCCAAGCAGATGAAGAAAATACGCTCATAAGTCATGGCTATTCTCCAGTCATCTGCTCCATTGTCCACCATGAACAACTGAAAAAATAAAGTAGAAAATCAGCTTCAGTATGGCATGAACGGTCCACAGGGTTAGTGCAGATTTTAAAATACATCACAGGTGACTTTAAGCAATCATGGCGAGCACTAGGTCTTAACTTCTAAATGCTAGCAGCTAGGTACACTATTTTAAGAAAATGGCACTGGCACAGAACTTTATTTTGTAAAAATTAAGATTACAAACTCACTATACAGGAGCTGAAGCTATTTGGAGTCTGTGCTCCTGTGTAATCATGTCAGTGATATCATTTAAAAATAAGGGCCTATCAGTAATGTACCCCCGCCCCTCCTCCCCACCCCCCTTAGATGAAGTCAGAAAGACTTGTCTTGTAACAAGCTGTTCTCTTCCTTGAGGATCTAGATCTAAACCTTGCACAATTCTAGCCATATTCTCAGCGAAACCTATTTACAATGCCTGGGCAATTGGTTATACCCTCTAATGCAACAATACAGGAGCATTCTTACAGATAATCTTAAAATGTGGCAAAAACGTTTCTCCCAGCTTCCTTGCTCCTGCTCTATATTTTACCTCATTCTTTTTGCTCTCCCAAAGCCTTCCCTTGGATTATTAATTCGTTTTCAATCTTTCTTTCTATAATAAAGTTTCCTTTTTCCTCCTTCTGTCATTCCTCACTCCACAATGAACGAAAACAAAGAAAAGAAAGAAAAAGAATATAGATAGATGATAAAAGGGACAGAAAAGAATGCTTCCTGTCTTCCCTGGCTGTTCAGTAAACAAGTCCCGCAGGCTCTAGATCATCAACGGCCAGGGGCATCTGGAAATGTGTGGCGACATTTCTGACTGCCACAGAGACTTGTGAAGGCTCCTGGCATTTTCAGCCAGGAAGCCAGCGGTGCCAAGCTCACTGTAGATCTGAGAGTCCCACGCACAAAACAGACCTGTCTGCCGAGAATGCCAACAGTGCCCTCCCACTGAGAGAGATGACATATTCTTTGCCTTTTGGTAGGTAGCCAATTTCTGTAGAAAGCATGAGATGAAAGCAACTCAAGGGAGAACAGTGCATTCTCAGGTAAGTGGGTTGCAAAGGAAGTTGGCTGAGCAGATCTTCACGATGATTGCATTCTATGATCTCTGCTCCTCTGGAGTCAAAATAGTTATCTCTCCACCACTTGTATGCTAAGATTCTTCAGCGTGTCTGACTCTGCAATCCTACGGACTGCAGCCCGCCAGGCTCCTCGGTTTATGGAATTCTCCAGGCAAGAATACTGGATGGGTTGCCAAGTTCTCCTCCTACCCCCAGCACTTAGAGGGTAACAAATTCCCATTCTAAGTTAATTGTCCTGCAGGTCACAGCTCCTGCCCATACTGTCATTCAAACACTGCCATCTGTGCCACTTGCAAGGACAGGAATTTGAGGACCAAATGATCACTTGTTTCTGGTTCTTCAAAAAAGTTGGAGAATAAGCAGGATCTCTTATCAAATTTTCAACAAATTATGGCAACATATGGTTTTTTTGTATGCCTTTATCATTAACTTTCTACCTAGGGAACTTAGAGGGTCTGATAAACAAATGCTAAGAGACAGTAAAAATTAGACTTTCCAGTTTCCAAGAAAGAAACAGATCATAAATAAAGCCATTAAGCTGGCCACAGAAATATTCTTGTGCAGTTCACCACTTTCAATACCACACTGGCATAAAAGATTTCAATAAGAAAGATACATAAAAGATTGCATAGATATAATGGTAGAAGCCTTCTAACCTGTTTACCAGTGAGTATTTACAGGATACTCTATAACTCTTCAGGAATGTGAATCCAAAATCTCTTAAGATGCTTATGTCCAAAAGGATGTCTTCCTCCAACTAGCTACTTTGAGAGGCTCTATACATTCTAGAGACGCTATCACTACTCTTGGTAAACTGCTATCAAGGGCCAGTATAAGTCACATAAGAAAAACAATACTGTAATTTAAGCCTACGTTTCCATGTCTACTGAAAATGCTATTACCCAGTTTGTCTCCTTTCTTTACCAAACATGGCTCTGAATGACTTGGAAACAAATCAAATCCACCCCCAAAAGGAGTCATAAGCACCAAGACACCGGATAGAAGCTGTGCCACAGATTCTCAGCACGATTCCAAGACAGGCTTTCCCCGCGCCCTTCTGGGCAATAGCAGCATCGGCGCAGAGTCAGTGCCTTCTGAGGGGAGTGGTTAGGCGATGTATAATGCTGACATGTTACTTCCAGGCTCCTATTTCTCCTGGTCCTCCCCCATCACTCCCAGAGCACTTGGTCCCCTGACCTCACGCAGGCTACCCCCTCCTTCCAGGCCTTTCCATCGCCCTCCCTGCTCACTTCCCTAACGAGGCCGGTTCACTCCTTCCTCCCCAGAACTGCAACCACCGTGTTGCCAGTATCCTCAGCAGCCTTCTCCCCCGTGTTCTGGTGGGCCTGCCCTGGTCACTGCCCATCAGCGACATGCAGGCGGGCTGGGCCCACCACAGGCGCGAGCCTCTCAGTGCCAGCTGAACCCGCAGCGTGTCTGCCATCATCCCCGGACCCCTACAGCTTTTGCTCCAGACAGGAGTCTTTTTCTGCAGAGCCAACTTTGTTCCCTCACTATCAGAAATACCTCCATTTTATGCTTCAGCCACAAGCTCTCATCGTTTTCTCCTTGTCTCCACTCTCTTCTGTTCCACCTATTTACAGCAGTGTTCCACCGAAAGGCAGTTCCCCTCCACCCACAGCCCAGTTCCTGTGCTTTCTCCCTCTCAGCAGACGATACAAGCAAGTTCAAATCCCTGCTGTTCAATAAAATCAGAGCAACACAAACAAGGGCTTCCCTGGTGGCCCAGATGGTAAAGCAGTGCAGGAGACCCGGGTTCGATCCTTGGGTCGGGAAGATTCCCCTGGAGAACCAATACAACTCTGCCTAAGTGTCACTCAAAACAACTTAATCTTTATCTCACTTGATCTGATATTAATCATTTCTTCCTTTCTAAAAAAGATCTCTTCTCTTGGCTTGTGTGATATTGCTTTTTAAAAAAAAAAATTGCTGCCATTCTGAAGAATCTATCTCATTTTTCCTGGAAACAAAAAAAGCCCTTTCCCCTTACAACCATTCACGAGCCCCTTCTCTACTGGGCTTCATCTCTGACTCTTCTTTCTGCAGAGGTCCAGGAGGACCTCTTCCATGCCTTTCACCTCTACAACCAGAATTCTCCTACTGCAAGCCATCCTCCATCCCCCAGTGACCTTCTGAACATGGAAACTATATAATGCTATTGCTATCAAGATTACAACCATTCCAAGCCACCCTGCCCCTGTCAACTCAGCAATCTGGTTTTGCCTGTCTCTTCAAACTCATTGCCTATTTCTCCTCTCACATTTCCCTCTGGCTGCAGGTTTCAGAACACACTCCCCTAATCATGTTTCCCTGTCTTTGTCCATTCTGTCTTAAGGAAAGTCTTTCCACCGAGCAAATTCTTATGCCTTTAAGATCAAACTCCACAGGCTCAGCTTCCTTAAGACACTGTCCAGGCTGAGACAAACCTGCAAGTGTCGCCCTTTTGTTCCACCATGATCTCTGTGTGTGCCCCTTATAGCTGGCACCACAGAGGACAATAAGGATTTCTTTGTCACACTGTCACTCTACTCGTCTGCGAGGCTCCGTATCTATCTGGTAAAGAATTATAAACACTTGGAAAATGAACTGCCTTGCTGTTTCTCAGTTAATATTGATTACCCTAATCACCAGGCAGGTCCTAATGCTACTTGAGCATGCTCAAGGGAGATGAGGATACTAACACTGAACACAAGTGAAATAAATCTATGATATTTTCCAAATTTGTAGAGAACACAACCTATTAAATGCTAAGTCATTGCAGCAGCATAATTCTGCAATTTGACAGCATGTTCAATAATGTCCCTAGAGAAATGTTCTATCGTGTAGTTGCTTTTTACCATCAGGGGTTTAATCAACACCTGAAATTATTTTAATTCTTGGTTTTATCACAGTACATACTAAAGAAAGAAATATTTCCTTCTACTCTTCACTTACCCCCCATCTTTAATAGCTTCTTGTTCCTTTGCTTTTTTCATTTATTCACTAAATATTCAGTGTACGGAATACTCACTCTCTGCCAGGCATTCTGCCATGTATTAGCCACAAATAACAGACAGAGTCTGCCCCATGGAACTAACTTTCACCAAGAAAGAAAAACAAAATCAAAGAAGCAGACGTACAGCAATTTACTAAAGTAATTATGTCTGTGTATACCGCCATGAAGGAAACAAATGAGATGAAATAGAGAATGATAAATTGGGGGTGACAGCAGGTGTGGTCATCAGGGAAGTCATCTTGAGAAGTAGCACTTAAGGCAACATCTGGAAAAAGAGAAGAGCCAGTCATATAAACTGCCAGAAGAACACTCCAGCAGAGGAGATAGCACATGTAAAGGCCATAGGCTACAAAAGCTTAGCGTGCTTAAGGAAATGTAAGAAAACCAGAGTGGCAGGTCAAGGGGCAAAGAGAAAGGAGATGAGTTTGAAGAGACAAGAGTGGAGAGACATGTGGGACCTTGACACCCATAGTGTCAAGACCAGATTTCAGTCCAAGGGCACTGAATCTGCTGGAGAGTGTTAGGCAAGAAACGACATGATGTCAATTACAGATTAAACTGGTTTACAAGGAAGGACACTAGTTAGGAAGTTCTATTGCATCTGACTGGTAGGTAGTATCCCCCTGACCTGGACCAGGATCAGTGAAGGTTGCCGTGGAAATGAATACAGTGGGTGCACTGGAGAAATATTTTGGAGCTCTAGCTAGAACTTGCTGATGGGCTGAATGTGGCAGTCATTCAGAAAAAGAGAATCAGAGACGACCGAGCTTCTACTCTGACAAACACAGTTGATGTCGGTGCCACGTCCTGAGTACAATGGGCTGGACACGGGGAGCAGGGGAGGTTCCATTTTGGCCACTGCCATTTGAGTATAGATGCCAAGTAGGCAGCAGGATATGCACGTCACTCAGAGGTGAACTCTGGACTATTGAAATAAATTTGGAAGGCATCAGTATTTAGGTAGCTTTATGAGATCAAAAGAAAAATTAGAGGAAACGAAGAGGACAGGACACAGGGCCAAGTCCCGAGGAACCCCAAATGTGGAGGGCAGCCAGAAAGCCAAGCCTGTCTGTGAAGCAGGAAGAAAAGAAAGTATTTTTAGAGTCAAGGGTGAGGGCTGTCAATTATAAACTGTCAAATAATATTTACCAGGTTCAGAGCTATGATAAGGCACCCAATATTCTACACAGAATAAGAAAACACTCTAAAGTTTCATCAAGTGACTCCAGGTCAAGAATGAAAGTGCAACTGTAAAAATATTCCCATTACATTCAGTATGACCCATATAATACATAGACGATCTCTTTTAAGCCAACTTGTGGGGGCGTTAGAGTAGTCAAAATGACAGATATTAAACCATCTCTATATTCATTTTTCATTTTGATGTTGATCAAAGAAGAAAGATTCTAGGGCTAAAACATGACGGTTTCATCTACTTTAATTCGAGGTCTTTGCCAGAGTAAAGTAATTTGTAGGCATAACAGGACATGCTCTCCAAATATATCCCGTCACAAGCTTTCCATTGCAACTGCTTTCCATTTGCTCAGATATCCAACACACAATCTGCTTCAAGCTCATTGTCCAAGATGACCTGGTAGCAAGAGTCAGCAGCAAAGAGAGGGTGGCACAGGCCCATCACGTGATCAGGGCATGTGCTGGCACAGGGACCTCAGCTTAGCCAGCTGAG